>CAVMBE010000079.1:0-139540 GCA_963674455.1 Lecanosticta acicola
ATATTAGTCTCTAGATACATCCTAATAGTTAAAAAACCGCGTCCTTTATAGTGTCTTAAATTTCCCTAGCCTCTTTAACCTTTGTAAATAATTTCTAAGCCTTAGGGCCATGGTGGTGCTAGTGTAGAGACTTCAAAAGTGTGTTAGTAAGGAGGTTTGGTATGCCAAGCAACTAGCGTCAATCTATCTTAATTTGATCACCCCTGTGCGTGTGACGTGGATCTGCATGCGCTGTGGAATGACGGCCAGTTGTTGGAGCACTCGATGCCAACAGGTACAGTATTGTTGTGTTGTTGCTTGGGGACGTTGGCGGTCCACTTTGGTCGGTGGCAGCCACGAGCGAGCGAAGGCATTTGTGCTTGTGGAACGAAGGCTGTCGATGCCACCGGGCTTTGTGGCTACAGAAACCACGTGGACAGCAGAGGTGGAAGAGCCAGCTTCATGCGTGGCGTGGAAGGCGTCTTCGTTGGAGGCGCTTGTCAGTGAGGGCGTTCACAGTTCTGCGATCTCATCGGCTGCGAAAAGCGGCGGGGAGGATTCGCATGCTACGGTCATGGAACCTCTCCAGATTGAGATTGCGAGGGGATTTGATTTGCATCAAGGGAAGGAAGGATGCAGGATCCATACGCGGGGCAGGCAATCGCCGTGCCTTCCGCATATACGATACGATATTGTGATATGATATAGCAAGGAGGGAAGGAGGAGCTTGCCATAGAGTTTGCGGGAGGCTCGGCTTCGGAAAGTGCGATCGATGCATTATTATACCAACATTGCCATCGTGACGGCACGAGAGAGCTGAGATGAAACGGGCCGCAGACAAGACGGCATCTGAATCGGATGTGGGAGGACGGGGCGAGATGGAATCGTGCGAAGATGGCGCTCCCGAGTGCAGCAGCGGCAGATGATGGATTGATGCCGTAGAGGGTCAAGAGGGTCCCTGCACAAGCCTTGGATCTTGACAGTGCCCGATGCTGCCCTGCTTCCTCGGCTTGCCGGATCACTGCTCTGCGAGTGGGGTGGTGCGAATACGATGGTTGTTCTCGGCGGCGAGGCGCGATAATAAGAAGAAAAGCCTGCTGAATCATGCAAGCTGTGTGGCAGGTGAACGGTAGCGACTCGAGTACCGCAGGCTTTGCGTAGACGGGACGGCTGAAGCAGCATTGAGATTTGAGAGGCAGAGCTTGTTGTATGTGTTTGGAAACAGCGCGTGAGCTATAGCGCGTGCGGCGCTGACAAATGGATGAGGGGCATGCGATGAACGATTCGGGCATCTTCTTGTTGGACGAATCGAGAAAACATGCGCAGTCGACGCATGCATGGGACACGAGGGGAGATAGTACGGTGTGCGCTGGTTATCATCATCATCGAGAGGTGAGGTGGAGCAAGAGGGTGGTGGTGGATGTGGTGACTCTGAGCGGCAGAAGAGCAGCGCAGGGCATGGATGGATCGGCACCGAGCGGTGGAGAGGTGCGTGCGTTTTGTGATGTCGACCGGGGTACTTTCCATCATATCATATCGTATCACATGCGGCCGGATGACGCGCCAGCGGCAGCGCCTGGCGTTTCTTGTACGCATCAGATTTCCTGCGCCGCGTTGCGTTGCAGCGACAATGGCGAGGCGTGCATGGTGCACAGGTGCACCGCATCCTGCAGCGCGAATCGCGTGCGAGGTGTGCGTGCCCGTGTCGGGCGGTAGCGCATGATATGATATTATCAGTGCAGCGCAGCGAAGCGCAGGAACGGGGCTGATGTCCGGGCGGCGACATGGACTCGGTGCTAGCCTGTGTCTGACTTCCTCCGTGCGAGACAGCAGCAGCAGCAGCAGCAGCAGCAGTGTACTGTCGCTGTAGTTCCATCATTTTCCGGAGGGTGTTCAACATCATACAACCGGGTTCCATTCATTAGCCGATATTGACCGCCCGGCATGTCGAGAAAGCTTCCTGGCCAATCGACGGGGAGGCGGGCGTGAACCGGCCAGCTGGAAGCTTCGCTCGGCTCGGCTGGCTGCGAGAGCAACCTAGATCGCAAACTTTGAGCCGGTCCTCGAAGCTCCCGCGGGCCACGGTGCACCGCCGTGTGAGTGACGCCTCGCACGCCTCCCACGCCTCACAACAAGCGCGGCCGGCTTAGCCTCACGCGCGCTGTCTCTCTTCCGACCGCACCGCACCGCAACGCACCAACCACCAACGCACTACCCCCCCCCCGGCCGCCAGACCGCCAGCTCCACACAGATGGATAACACACCCGTGCGTGACACTACTCACACTCTGTCCTCTTGAGAGATCCTCGACCCTGACCACGAGTACTGACCACCTCCCTGCCTTGCTTGCCCCGTGCCTGGACGCCGCGCTCCGACCTTAGCGCAGCCTGCACCAACCGGCCTGGATACTGGTAGGACAGCTATCGGCACTCGCTCGTAGCCTCCCTTCATCCTGGCCCACGGCCTGCCCGGCGATGCGCATCTGACGCTGTCCACACCACGGTTTGCCATCCTCCGCAAGAGCTTGTTCTGGTCAAGTCAGCTTTGCGCGACCCTCCACCCCCCTCCCCCCCCCCGTTGCGCCTGGCCACCGACGACGTAAGGCGTGAGGACGTAGCCCAGATCCAGCTCGGAGCCTCGTTCGCATGGCCTGCCTGCGTTATGGACTCTCGACTCTATCCCCAACACCACCACGACCCGAGACACCAGCCCCCTCCGCCGCCCCATCCCTCCCAGCAGCAGCCGCCTCCGCCGCCTCACCACCACCAGCAACAGCAACCGCAACCACAACAGCAGCAGCAGCAGCAGCAGCAGCAGCAGCAACCGCAACCGCAACAGCACTCGCAACACCATCGCCCCCCACCGCACTTCTCCCAGCAACAACCGCCGCCTCAGTACCCTTCTGCGCCGCCGCAGCATCACCCCCCTCCCCCGCCCTCACAACCTCCCCATCCAGGACAGCCCGCGTACCAAGGCCCGCCGACCGCTCTCCCTTCTGCTCAAGCGCGAGCACTCCCGCCCATCCAGCCCACAGCACATGCGCCGCCGCCTTCGTCTTCTGACCCGCAGAACCTTCCTCCATTCCGCGTGCCCTCGGCCGCGCCTTCCCACGACCAGCGTGACGGAGGCCCAGAATATCATTCGCAACAGTACAACCACAACCCACGCTCTGGTCATGCCACTCCGGCGCCCGTAAACAGGTCATATTCCCACGATTCAGCGCATCTACGCTCTCCTGCTACACCTGCTGGTCCTGGCCCGAGCCCATTCCCTCCCACCAGCTCTGGCCAGGACGGTGCGCCACCTGGTGGCCCTCCACCTCCTCCACCCCCTCACTCGATGGACCATGGGCAGCACGGGTATCCGCCTGTCAATGGCGTCCCACATCATGGTCTACCCCCACCACAGCATCACGAAACTCATCCACACCCCATGACACCCGTCGACCATTATCAACCATATCCGCCTGGTCAACCAATGTATAGTACTCCCAATTATGGGCCGGCCACCGGAAACATCTATGGCACTAAACGGAAACAAATGCGGGCTACTCAGGTTGGTACTCCACATGTTCGGCTTTGCATCAAGCTTTGGTTGACGTGTTTCAGGCATGCGAGCAATGCAGACAACGGAAACAGAAGTGCGACGAAGGTTCGCCTTGTTCGTTTTGCAAAGAAAACAGTCTGTCGTGTCAATATCGCGACACGCCACCCGCCAAGTACGTTGACATTCGCATGTTGCCTCGGGATACAATGGCTGATTTAGCTGCAGGACTGATAAGAATATGGAGAAACTTCTCAGTTACATGGAACAGCATTCACAGGGGCTTACTATGTTGACCGAGAAGATTGACCAATTCGAAGCGCGATTACGGAGTGTGGAACAGAACGCGGCTCAAAATGGTAACGCGGTAGCAGGCGCAGAATCCGAGGGCTACCCTCCCGAGGACAGCATTCCGCCGAGGCGAAAACCGGAACTGGAAGATCACCGTACAGCGCCGCATAAGTTGCTGCTGCTGTGGCCTAGCGTTCGACCACTTCTGAAGGCGGCAAACGTGGAGCACAACGATGGCTATGTCATGGAAGCTGAGGACCGAGGAGTCCTGCGATTGTGGACGCGAGGCGAAGGGATCGATGAGAACGACGGTACGCAACCGGGAGGTCCTGCGAGTCCGGCCAGAAGCGACGAAAGTGGAGAGGGAGCCAATGCGAATACGCCGCTTGCAGATGGTCTATGGGGATGTGGGTTCCCTTCAACGCCTGGCAGTGAATCTCGACGGTCGGAACCCTACCTCGCAGGAGGCTTGAAGGCGAACGGCGAGGTCGACTTGGACGCGAGCACCATCAACATCCTCTACGACAGCTACATGAGGAACATGCACATCATGCACCCATTTCTCGACAAGCGACGGCTGCGAAGGATGTTTGACAATTTCATCAAGCGCTACAGCAGTGGCAGGCCGCGAGCCACGTTCGCTGTTGGTGCCTACGACTCCGACTCACGGCCTCTGAAAAGACAGCGGTCCAACGGGTCGACTGCAAATGTGACCGAGACCGAGCATAGAAGGGAACAGACCGAGCGCTCTCCAGGAAACGCGATCGTCTACCTCGTCCTCGCACTCGGCAAAATATGCCTTCACAAGGAGCCGTTACCAGCGATTGTGCCGGATAGCAAGCTGCAGGCAAATACGGTCATCTCACACCACATATCCGGCAGCAGAGGATTCAGTTCACCAATGACTGCAAACATGAAACCTTCGCCCATGTCACCCAAATCGACCCCAGCAACGCAGCCAACACCACCCTCAGACGCTGGCTTACGGATCAACGAGTCGAGGAGTCGACGCTCGTCGATGGAAGGCTCGCCTGGAGCTATTCCTGGTCCCAGAAACCTGGATGTCATTCCGGGTATTGCATACTATGCCAAAGCCGCGGAAATCCTGGGCGATCAAGGTGACGGTAACGATCTGGTCCACGCACAGATGTTCCTTCTTGCAGGGCTGTACAAAGGACAGCTCGCGCGTGTGAAGGAGAGCATGAGCTGGATTACAATGGCTGGGCGGGCAATCATGATTCTGCTGGACCGCTACAAGCTCTATAATGACCAGTACTGGACTGCCTACGGAGATGTCCGTAGACAACTCGAGCGCGCGCAGGCACGGATCAAAGACACGAGACAGAGTCTCATCGTACTCGCTTCCTGGACCTGCCTGCAATTAGAGAGTGACATCCTGGCAGAGCTCAGACTGCCATCAAGTTCTATCCAGAACATTGAGAACTTGCTGCTGATGCCGCACAAGACACCTGACGAGGAGTCCTACAGCGGCTTGGAGGCTGACGGTAGACTCGAGGACTATAACAACATCCTCATCTTTTACACCGCGCAGCTCTTCTTGCGGAGAAGGCTCAACCAGGTGCACCGAGAAATGTATGGAGCCGACAGCTTTCTTCTGCCTCTTTCCGAAGTACAGGAGATGTTGAGGGGTCACGAGAGTCTTCTCAACCTCTGGCGTGAACAACTGCCACCGGCTCTCGGATGGGAGGACCACGATCCACCACCCGCGGACATCCTCTCAGCCCGACTGCGAGCTAAGTACTGGGGAGCAAGGTACATCATTAACCGGCCTTTCCTCGACTACGCGCTACACATCATGTCGCACGTCAAAGGAGGCGCGAGCGTCGAAGCTGTTGCTCGAGACGGCTATGGCAATCCACGGGACAAGGCGGACATACATTTGTTCAAGGCCATCGAGCAGTTCTCCGAGGACGAGATCTGGGCGGCCGCCCGGCGCTGCGTTGATGCCGCGATGCACAGCACAGAGGCATTCGACGGCGTTCCTGGCCGACTCATCATCACCAACATACATGGAACGGCACATGCGTAAGTGATGACAATGTGGACATTTTCAAGTATCCCGCTAATCGGCCTCAGTCAATTCGGTAACATGCTGGTCCTTTCGGCCACCTACTCTCACAACATACTCAAGATCATTGTCGATGAGAAGAAGTTCCATCGGCTGCTCCAGCGCACCATCACCTTCTTGCGACGATTAGCGCCCATCTCACCGACTTGCCAGGCCGATTGCGGCATTCTGGAGAAGTTTAGCAACACGCTTTTCCCTACCGCAAGAGAATTGCCGGGCGTGTACAGGGACGAAGGAGTGGAACCGATGAGCGCGACGACCTCCTTCAGTGGACCGAACACCTAGGCGAGCTTTGCACAATCTCGCTGCTGCAGTCGGACTCCGCGGGACATGCATGCAGTGCCCACTTTACTACTGCCCACGCCGCAAGAGATTGGGCACTCGCGGCAAGGACCAACGCAGAACCTGTTTGGGATGAATGTCCTGTTCGACAGAACAGGCATGCTAGTATCGCACTTGCACGCCTTTCACGCTCGAAGTCCATGGCATGGGGCAGTGTGTTTAGTGGGATTCTCGGAATTGTATGAACAGTTCCATGGGGGCGCCCCACACAGAAAGAGACGGGTCGTAATCGTCCATCGTCACGGCCCCATCACTTCATCAACGACAACACCAGCCGGCGGACTTTTGCGGCGCTTGCTTCACATCATTTTTTCCGGCGTTTACAGCGGCACAGCTCGCACATTTCGTGCCCGCATCGCTCAGGGTACTCGGGTTCGGGCTCGAGCCTCAATCATTCAGCATCAATGGGAGGCTAGCGCTCTTGATTTTTCCGTTTTCCTCGACACCTTGTGCAAAGAGCATTGTTTGAACGCGCAATATACCACGGCCGCACACCATTGCAGGCCCTTGTCTGGGAAGGGGGAGACACTTCTGTGATTGCTTCTTTTTTTTTTTGTATTGTTTTCTTGCGATCGAAACTCGACATATCATTAACCCGGGCGGGCCACGCCGGAGAAGGGGGGGAGGGAGTGCTCTCTGGACGTGTGTTTGTTTGTTGATGTGGCTAATGCGCATGCATGAAGAAGACGGCCGTCTGGGTGGTGGGTGGATAGGGGGAGATTTGACAATGAACTGTGTAGTTTTTTGAGCTCTGTACAGTATTTTGCATGAATGAAAAGGTCGTCAGTGGTGGTGATAATGGTCCCCGGGATGAGGATGAGGATTGAGGATGAGGGACTCTCTTTCCCCACGTTCTACGCCGCTTGCTTCCTCCGCAGTTGTTGTTATCGTGTCATGCATGCATCATCAAATCACTTTCGTGCTGCTCTTCCTTCCACCTTTGATGGAAATCAGCATCATCGCTTTCTGGACCTTTGTTTGATCATTATCCATCATCAATCACATAATAAGGTAGCGACGACGGGTGAAGTCGCCTCCCGCATGTGACCCTGATTGATCTCTGGCTATAAGAAAACCGACCGCGCGGACCCGGCGGGAAGTCTATATCTATTCACCCTTCACCCTTCTTCATCCCGAGGGGGGCTCTCAGCTCTGGCCACGGCAACGGCAACGGTCACCCAAGCCATCGGAATCTCCGAGATCTACAAACATCTCTCATCAGCGCGACGGATGATGGACGGTTTGATTTGATGACAATTGGCAGGAATTTGCAAGATTTTGGTGTTGGGTTAATCGTCTTGCTTTTTGTTTTTTTGGTTGTTTTTACCTTTGGGTCTTGATGATGAAGTTTTGGTTCTCGTGACCGGCGGCTCAGAAGATACCTTACGTGGCGTGGCACGACGCTGGGACTCTGGGGTGAAAGAAGTGCCGACGGACGGGAAGCACGGGATGAGTGAGCTGTATTGGAGGGGGAGAGAGAGAGAGAGAGAGACTTCACTTGCTCTTCTTTCCCACAATAATCCTCCGAGGCATGTGGACGGGCATGTGGACGGCATGGCATGGATCCCTGATGAGGAAATCGCATTCGATGCTACCTCACTGCATATTGCGAATGAGCTCGTAGTAGACTCGAATCCCTTCCATGTGGGCGCTCATCTGCATGCGCTCGTCGATATCGTGGACGCGCAGGCGCGAGCCTTCCCGCGCGGGCGTGAAGCGGTAGATGTTCCTGGTCAGGGCCCAGTAGTGGGCGGTATCCGAATTGCCGGTCGCGATGGAGCCGACGGGGACGACTGTCCTCACCCCGGAGAGTGTGTCGGTCGTCTCGAAGACTTGACGGAGGGTGCCGCTGAAGACACGCCAGGCATCCGAGGCCTGGGTCGTGGGCGTGATGGGCGATGGGATGAGCAGGTCTTTCGACTGCAGTCTCAGGATTCCGGCGGCGGCGGTGGTGGTGGTTTGCTCCTCGTCGAAGCCCAGGCCTGACACGGAGATGTTGTAGCGATGCGCGACGGCGGCCACCTGGGTCGCGACTCGGTCGTAGAGGGCCTCGACATTGTTGTCCTGCGGCGCGATCCTGTAATTCACGGTCACCTGCACGCGATTCGGGAGCTGGTTGTCCTTGTCGCCGCCATGGATGACATCCACGGCTTGGGAAGTCTGGATCTGCCACCGGATCGCATCGCCACGTGCCTCTGCCATCTCCGACCCGATATCTCGCCCGGAAGCCAGGCCTCGTCGGAGCCAGGGCTCGACATGGGAAGGAGAGTGCTCCGCTTCGCACTCGAGCACGTTGCGGACCGGACTCGCGGGGTTCCTCTCTCCGAGCCAGGGCTCGAAGGGATGGTTCTCCAGCGCCAGGATCACTTCCGACATGATGCCGATGGCCGTGTGTTTGGGCGGTCGACTCGAATGACCGCCGTCCGTGTCGAGCGTTAGGACGATGTCCAGGAAGCCTTTCTCGGCGGTACTGGTGGTGTTTCCCCTTGTCAGCAACGATGCGCGTGTGGTATCCCTAGCCCTCTCCCAGCTCATCCGCGCGCTTTGCAATTCCCCCATCCGCAGGGGTAGAACCGAGTCAAGGTGTGGTGCATCGGTGGCATATCATCTGCGCAGAGTTTGGCGACAGCCCGCACCAATCAACAACCCTACACCGGCCACTGCCGCCCTCCTCTGTTCGGTTCTGCTCTGTTCTGTTCATAATATTGCCCACGGCGCAAGTCAAAGGGATGAATGCGTGAAAATTTGCGGTATGCCGTGGGTATAACGAGCATCCACGCTAACATCTCGCAACAATCTTTCAAAGTCCTAGGGGCTTTGGATGATGATCAAGGAAAAGAGGACTTACGCGGGGAGTACGTATGCAACGTCGCCAAGGGTCGATACGCCCATGCCACCTGATCATGCGGGAAAGATTAGCAGAGCTCCTCGTCACCGTTTCCGACGTGGGGGTATCGCGGAATTCATTACCCTCGTCCACGATCATGGCCAGGGAATTGTTTCCCCATAGGCGCTGCAACTCGGCCGCGATGGATCTGGCCCCTCGCTGCCCGCCCGTCTCCTCGTCGAACCCGAAGGCCAGAAGGACGGACCGTCGGGGTTGGAAGCTCTGTTTCAGGAGTGCCTCGACGGCCGTCAAGATCCCGATGAGGTTGGATTTGCAGTCGGCGGAGCCCCGGCCCCAGAGGAAACCGCCATCCCAGTACGCTTCAAATGGAGGATGCGTCCATCTCGCGGCGTCAATTTCCGGGACGACGTCTCGATGGGCCATGAACAACATCGGCTGCAGCGAGCTGTCCGAGCCTTCGAGGTGGTAGAGCAGGCCGTGCCGATTGACCTTGGTCCGGCGAACCTGAGATGCACTTTTTGCCGGTCTTCATCAGCTTATGTGACAGGCATGATGATGTGGAACAGACACAAGACTAACACCAGAGGGAAGAGATGCTCGAGCACAGCGTGCAGCTCGCCAAAGACCTGCCACCGCGGATCCTCGCCGACGTCTCCGTTGTCGTCGTACGAGACCGTCGGCACATTGACCGCAGCGGAGAGCCTTTCGATTTGCTTCTGCAGGGCTTTCTCGCCGGCGAAGAGGCCGATGGAATCTTGCAAGCCGTCGTTGGAAGGGAGGAGAGGGGCTGGGAGAGGACACCAGTTGCTCTCCTCGTCCGCCATGGGTGGCACTACTGCGTTGGAGCACTGGAGGAGTGAGTCCGGAAGGATGGGAAATGGCTTGTACAGACCCAGGGTAATCATGCCGCAGACGACACTGAAAAGAAGCAGACAGCGCCGCCATGGGATGTGCCGCTGAAGCCCTCTTGGAGGAGGCATGTCTGCACGAGAATCTTCCAGTCCAGACTCGCTTTCGAGATCAAAAGCCCCCGTCTGTCGCTTCTCCATGTTGATATTATTATGATGTTGTTTGTCGTCGTTGTTGTTGTTGTTGTAGCCGCCATGGTCTGTAGAATCATTTCTGACGTGATGTGAAAGGTGGAGCTGTATTATTGAGCAAGCTGCCCAGTGCATGGGTGAGGTGAGGTGGATCTCTGCAATGCAAATGCTGCCACAAGGAAAATGCCGGAAGCTCACGACGGCAGTCCAATCGTTGTCGCCGAAGCAAGCCCGTGGCATCAGAGAACCCCCCCCAAAAAAAACGTGGAGATGCGTGCATTGACATTTCTGTTGATGCCTTGTAGATATCCGACCTTCCAGTAGTAGTAGATAGTAGTAGTCTGCTCTGTTGGTGGCAAGTGGTCCAGCAAGCATCTCCTCACCTCTTAGGCATCCAAAGCCCACTCCCCGGATCAAAGAACAAACTCCCAACCTTACTCCTCCTCCCCGCCGCTCTGCCCGGAACAGCAGGAACAGCAGGAACCTCAACCATCTTATTCTTATTCTTCGCAGGACCCGCGCTCTCCATCTCCCAAACCCTTCTCTCAGTTGCCATCTCCACGGGACTCCAGCTCCCCATTTCCGGATTCTCGACCACTTCTCCCACCCAACACCCTTTATACTGTCTCGTGAAGGAATCGTCGATTTCTTTCCGCATGATGGAGATTCTCGCTCCGTAGCGGGATCGGCGGCCCCACGCGAGGATCTTGCGTTGGTGGAGGTGCTGCCGGTAGAGGATTGTGGCGAGGGAGAGGAGCGAAAGGAGGGTTATGGTTGTGAGGATTGTGAGGATGGCGATGAACGCTGGACGGGAAATGAGGAGTTGGTTGGGGCCGATGTATTCGCAGGTCTGAGAGGCTGTTTCGGCTCGTCGTTCGAGTGTCGGCGGTTTGGCGATTAGTGGTAGAGATGTGGCAAAGGGACGCCAGCGTGCAATTGCCATATGTGCTGTCTTTCAATGCTCGTACCGAAGCCAGCCGGCAGAAGAATAGAGGAGTATTATATTATGAATAGCGTGAGAAAAAGGGAAATCCTGGAAGCCAACTTACCTACTCCTACTTGAGCTGGGAGGCAATACAGCAATGCAAGCGCTTCTGCGTCTCTGCGGCGTAGCTATAATGTGCAACTTCTCGGCCCTTGCAATGGCTTGAAACAACTTCCAGAGCTGGGTGATTCCTGCGGTGATGCCAATTCCACAAAGTGCCACGGCCGAAGATTTATGAGCCGAAAAGCCTCTGCTGAGCTTGCAACGCCACTGGTCGTACACCATGGGATGAATGCGGCTGGAGTGGCGGCTCTTCTTGATATAGCTCGTAGCCGCTGGGCTTCGGCGCTTAGCAGTCATTGATGGTTCCAGACACCCCAAAGAGCCGCGCAATATCAGGCCAGTGTCTCCAATGTGACACACGCGGGAAATATGCATATACTTTCATCTCTCAGCGTCTGTTTTAGATGTCGTGAAACTCTGGAAGTGCAGTAACAGAATCCATCATAAAATCGCGTAACAAGGCCGAACCCATCTCGTGTCCTCGGGACCGACGCTGTACAAGCGGTATCGCAATTGGCGAAAGTGCGTGGTCAGTAAGTCCTGTGCAAACCTAGAAGTTGGTCCGGGCCTGAAGATAGTTCTCTTTGCGATTCGGAGGAGGGTGAAGTTCATTGGCTCCCGCCTCCTTTGCGGCCTTCAATCACCCGCATGATATCGGCAGCATTGTTAACGTCTCCTTTTCGCTTCTTTGGCTTGCGCTTCTTCTTCCCGCCTTTCCCAACATCTTCCTCCCAACCGTCGTCGCCCGCTGCAGCACCGCCTTTCCACTCGGACAAGCGAATTTTGGATTCTTCGCCTTCTTCGTCGTCTTCGTACCTGCTTCCGCCAAACCCGACGTCCATATCGTCCAGATCGCGATCTTGCTGTTGCAGCATCTTGTTACGTTTGGCAAGGCGTTCCTCCCGTTCCCTCCGACCCTCATCGTCAATATCATCTTCATCGTCCTCAACAGCGGTCTCCATCTTCGCGGCCTTTTTGAGCACATTCTCGATCCCTTTGAAACGATCTGTCTCAATTTCGTCGGTATTGCTCGTTGAGTCCTTGAAGTAGCTGCGAGGGCCTTTCGGCTGTTCGGTAGGAGCCGCAGGGTTTTGCGTCTCTTTCTCTGCGTTCAGCGTGGCATCTGGCTTTCCAGTCTCCTCTGGCGCCGCTGTCATGCCCAAGCCTTCGCCTTCGCCTTCGCCTTCACGGTCATCGTCATCGCTATCGCTATCGCTATCATCGAGACCTGCTAACGGATCGTATGAAGTTCCGACCCCTTCGAAGATGTCATCGTCTTCCTCATCCTCCAGCTCAGGCGGTTTCGGCTTCTGCTCCGGCACCACGGCATCAGCGCCAAGCACAGGTCTGCTATCGTCCGCGACCCGGACGGTATCCTCGTGACCAGTTTCAATTTTCGCGGGCACTTTCCGGATCTTCTTCTTCACAGTCCCGTCCTCGTCGACCGTGATAAGTACTTCTCGGCCTTTGTGATCAATCTCAATCCTAGGCTTTGACTGATCGCCCACTTTTCGCCATCGACTGTCAAATTGAGGAGCCGCGGCGGCCTTTGCCTCTGCGGCAGCTTTTCGTTGTGCCTTCAGCTCAGCCATAATCTCATCTCTTGTGCGCTTAACGCCTGCGACAGCCTTGGTGCCCTTCTTCTCTTCTTTCTTCCTCTCTACGGCTTGTATCTCCTGCTCACCAAGCTTGTCCAGTTCATGTTCTACATCTGGAGGCTCCTCTTCGCCCTGACTCTCTCCAAGTCCGAGCACATCCTCGCCTCGCCGAACTCGTTCCAGTAGCTTTCTGTCCAGCCCCTTCACAAGATGCGTGCTTGATGCATCACCGCCGGTGATCTGATCTCGTAGCGCTTCGAAGGTCTCCTGAGGAAGGTTGCCCAGTTTCACTTGCTCTTCCAGCGCTGTGATCCGCTTGGCCTTGTCGTCTTCCTCATCTTCTGCCTCTTGGCGCGCTTTGGTTCGATCTGTGTATCCAGCTCCGAATTTGCTACCCTTCGGCGCCACGGATTTGAACTGCTTCCGGGGTCTGAAGGCGGCATGCTGCTCTCGCACCTGCCGTGCGAAATCCGCATTGGATGGAGCTTTGCCCGGACGAGGCGTCATGCCCAGGAAAGCTGACTTTCTCGCTCCCAAAGCACTCGGCTTCGCACCAGGCGAGCCATCGCTCTTGTGCGCCGGAATTTCGGAGACGAGCTTCCGGAACGCGTCGTTATTCATTTCGGTGAAGAGGCTAGCGTAGATGCGGTGATCGTCGCCAGCCTGCGAGTCCCAAGGTACCGATGAGGTGAATGTACATTATTGTGCTTCGGGAGCAACCGAAAGATGCTGGACATCTGAGAGCGCGGCAGGGAGTCGGAGTTTGCTGTGACCGACGACACGTGATATGCGGAGTGCACGGGAAGGCCCGTTCCCCCAGATGCCGAGAAGTGGGGCACATGGACACCCGACAGGACTCGGGATCACCCCGCGGCAGCAAAGACTTCATCATCAAACCCAATCTTCACATGACAGAGCTCTCCGGGGGAACGCTGCCCGGTCGACGACGGGACTGTCCTGGCGCAGATTGGAGGAAGACAATGTTCCGCGTCGGAGGGACTGCCCATGGATATGGGCACAACATTCACGACACGCCTCCGACACGATTGGTCTCCGTGACAAGCAATCCCAAATGCCTCCGCATGCAGGCGCATCATGATGCGGAGCTCGCAGTTTACCTGCGCGCCTACCGCATCATTCGAGAGGCACAAGCTGTTCCCGTGGCAATGATCCAGGTAGGTAATAACCCAGTCTACCGCTGTGCTGGCCCATGTAAGGACGTCTCTTCTTTGCCCTTCCATTCTCCAATCTGCCTTTGACTGGACACAATGGAGCTCTCCCGCTTGTTTGCCCTCCTCGTGGGCTGTCTGGCGCTGGCTGCTGCTCAGACTGACGGCTCTGCTACTTACACGAATCCGATTGTTCCAACGGGAGCAGATCCCTGGATGCTTCGCTACGGCAACTACTACTACCTGTTGTACACGGAAACGGACAACATCACCATGTGGCGGAGTCCCAGCTTGACCGACTGGAGCAACGCAGACATGAAAGCTGCATTTCTACCTCCTGTATGCACCACATCAAACTACCATCTCTTGACTCAGCGGCCACTGACAGCCCTGTAGAAAGGCCAAGATTATTCCACCTATCTGTGGGCCCCCGAGCTGCATCAGATCGACAACAAATGGTACATCATTTTCACGGCAGACCCCAACAAGGATACGCCTCCAAGGGACATCGAGATGCTATGCAATTTTGGCTGCCCGGCTGTGAACCATCGAATGTATGTCCTGGAAGGAAGCACATCGGATCCATGGACAAGCGACTACACGCTGAAGAGCCAGCTGAATACGTACGACCAGTTTGCCATCGATGGCACGTACTTCCAGCACTCGACCGGGCTGTATCACATTTACTCATGCTGGTACTCTGCGTATGAAGCCTGGCCTGCAAACTTGTGCATCACCAAAATGAGCAATCCCTGGACGGTGCAATCGAATGTCACGGAGCGGCAGATTCTGTCTGTCCCCTCCAATCCGTGGGAGAAGACGCCGTATGGCCGTGCGCAGAATGTCCGTCTCTCCACTAATGAAGGACCCGAGCAGCTTACAAATCCACAGACTGGGCAACAGTTTGTCATCTACAGTGCAGCTCGCAGCGATAATCGCAATTACTGTCTTGGCCAGCTGGAGCTTGTGGGCGATGACCCGATGAACGTTGAGGACTGGCGAAAGAACAATGAAGGCTGCGTCTTCTACCAGAATGCTCTGGCGGAAGCATACGGCGTCGGACACGCCAGCTTCACCACCAGTCCCGATGGCAAGGAACAATGGATCGTCTACCACGGCATGCAGAATCCATTCAACGGGGAGCTTGCGAGGAACATTCGAGCGCAGAAGTTCACGTGGAACAGCGACGGCACTCCCAACTTTCCTCGGCCGGGCTATGGTCCGTATGCAGTGCCGAGCGGATCGAACTCGAGCATGAAGATGTTTTGAGGCAGTGCACACATGGACAGCACATGGACAGCACATGGACAGCACCTGAGATACATAAATGTTTGGGAGATGATTGCTTCTCGCGAGGCGACGGGTAGCTGTGCTGGCGTGCGACGCCTGCCCGTGGCTGTCTGCGTCTTTCCGTCGCCCTTGCCGTTCAATACGGACTTGGGCAGATTTCGTCCACGAATGCATCCTCGCGCAGCAAGGTGAGGTGTTCTCGAAGAATGAGATTATGTCCAAGGTTGATCGGAATCGCAAGATCAGATCGCCTTCATAGCAGCTGTATTATTGTGCATTGACAGGCACAAACTTGCATTCTCTTGTCATCGCCTCCTTGCATTTTGACCGATTGAACGGGTGATGATACCAGGCACAGGCACAATGGCCTGCGAACCCCCGGGATCCACAGTGCACAAGACCCACTGGCTCCCAAGTGCCAGCACACCAGGACCTCCATGATATTGGCAACGCCTTGTGCTACGATACAATCACTTTTCCATCACATGTCCTGCTGAAGCAAATGGCAAGAAACTGACATGAAGGCGTTATGGGGAGAAGAAGAGGCGGATTGTTTGCATGGCCGGCCCCGTTTCTCATTGGCCGGGCAACCCCAGCAGCCATGCCCTGTGTGCTGCTGCGTGCACCATCGTAAACGGGAGGGGCGCTTGCTCCAATGTGCTGTGCCTGATGGTGCCACCCTTGCACATCTTGCCCGCCCGTTCCCGCCGCATCTCGAGGTCGACGACGGATGGCTGCAACAAGTCCAGGCACATTCCAGGAACGCGCGCACTAACCAAACCCAGTTCTGCTTCAATCCAGACACAAGAGGTGGAGACGGGTAGCCGCGCACAAGCAAGACCTCCATTGGGACAATCGCGGCGCTATTCACACCATCTCCGCCGACGGCCTTGCAGCATTCACAGCCGCTTCTGGACGGCGAGGCATCAGCGCAGGGTGGTACTGTATCTCTACTAGTAGTCTAGACGGACTAGGTACATCCCGCCCTCCCTCGCAACGGCCAACGGAGCCTCGTATTACACCAGAGGCTGAAACGGGCGACTTCGATTGCGATCACTTCACGTGCTGTCTTCAGCTATTCTTATACTGCAGCCTTTTCCCTTTCGCTGCTGGATCCGTCGCTGTGTCTGTCAGTCGAGCAACGCAACAATGAGGACATCATCTCTGTTGGCCTTGTTGGCTACCGGTGCCCAAGCCATCTGGCCTCTGCCTTCGAAATATACATCTGGCCACGGAGTGCTTTTCATTGATCAGGCCAAGGTCAAGGTCACCTACAATGGACCTGGACATGTGAGCCTTTCTTCCCTCTTCCCCGGTGATCCGATGTTTACTTATGGCGAGCAGCAGCCGCAGGGCAACAAGCAGAGTGGGACTGCTGGAGCACCGCGGATCATCTCGAGCGCCATTGATAGGACATACGACACTCTGTTCAACAAGAACTTCGTGCCCTGGATGCTTCATCCGAGACTGTCGAATTTTGAACCTTCGCCCAATGGTGCGGCGTATGTGTCGTCGATCGTCCTCGACCACACCGGACCAGATCCTGGTGCAGATGCTGCCGAGGTCGATGAGTCGTATAGTCTGCAGTTGACCAAGGACGGAAAAGTCACTGTCACTGCGAAGACTGCGATTGGAATTCTCTATGGACTTACAAGTTTCACACAGCTGTTCTACAAGCACTCGAACGGCGACGTGTACACCGACAAAGCCCCAGTCTCCATCACAGACTCTCCAAAGTTCAAGTGGCGTGGACTCAACGTCGACACATCCAGGACTTTCAAGCCAATGGCCGACATGTACCGCACTGTAGATGCTCTGGCTTACAACAAATTCAACCGCCTGCATTGGCATGTGACTGATGCTCAGACCTGGCCAATTGAGATCCCATCGATGCCGGAGCTCGCAGACAAGGGCGTCTACGTTAACTCCCAGAGGTACACGGCTGAGGACTTCAAAGCACTGCAAGAGTACGGCGAGCAACTCGGTGTCAATGTCGTCACGGAATTCGACAACCCAGGCCATACTTCCTCCATCTGGTTCTCCCATCCCGACCTGATCGCAGCTTTCAACGTACAACCCGACTGGACAAATTACTGCGCCGAACCACCCTGCGGAACGCTCAAACTCAACTCCCCCAAAGTCTACGCCTTCCTCGAGAAACTCCTCGACGACTGGCTCCCACGCGTGACCGGAACCCGCTACTTCCACCTCGGCGGCGACGAAGTCAACAAAAACGCCTACACCCTCGACGACACCGTCCATAGCAACGCCAGCAACATCCTCCAACCCCTCATGCAAAAATACATGGATCGCAATATGAACCAGGTAACGAAGAAATACTCCCTCACCCCCCTGGTGTGGGAAGAAATGCTCCTGGAGTGGAACCTCACCCTCCCCAAAGATACCATCGTCCAAACCTGGCAGAGCGATGAAGCCGTCCTGCAGACCGTGCAGAAGGGCTACCGGGCTCTCGCGGGCAACTCGAATTACTGGTATCTCGACTGCGGCAAGGGCCAATGGCTAGATTTCTATCCGCAGAACGCGGCGGGCTTCTGGCCTTTTACCGATTATTGCTCTCCCGTGAAGAGTTGGAGGGACATGTACAGCTATGACCCCCTCCAGGGCGTTCCGCCGAACCTGCAACATCTTGTCCACGGAGGCGAGACGCATATCTGGAGTGAGCAGACGGATAGCGTGAATCTGGATAAGATGGTGAGTCCTCCCGCCACCCTCTCGTGTTGAAGAAAGGGTTTCCTTGCTGATGTGTGCTTTTCTTTCAAAAGGTCTGGCCACGAGCCTGCGCCGCGGGCGAAGTCTTATGGAGCGGAGCTAAGGATGCGTCGGGACAGAATCGCTCGCAGGTCGAGGCTTCCCCGAGACTTGCGGAGATGCGCGAGAGGCTTGTCGCGAGGGGTGTCGGTGCCGAGCCCATCCAGATGCCGTTCTGTACGCAGAATGGCACGCAGTGTGCTTTTCCTGCCCCTTGAAAGCGGCGGAACATGACGCGGGAGGATTTGATGATGATGACGATGATGGGACAGATCAAGGGCACGACTTTGTAGATAGGTTGTGTGTATGATCAAAACCCAACCCATTTGTTGGATAAGGAATGGTCGTGTCGTGTAATTTTGGTTTTGCTATTCTTCATGGGGTATCATCCTCCTTTCTTTCTTCCGAGACAATGTCTGCCTTTTTTCGTGTGTCATGCCAGCTGCAATTTTGTTGGGCTGCTGCTGCTTTTCGCTGTTCCTTGCCTTTTGTCACAGCTTCGAATTGTCCTTGTCGCCGCCATCTGACTTCGAGCCTGCGGCAGGTGTGAAACTGTCCACCCGGGGTCCACCGACGAAGACGTGGTTTAGGTTACCTGCTTCCTCCTTCGTAGCTTTGGGCTCCTCCTTCGTGGGCCTCGGCATCGTGTCACTTCGTGCCTTGCTCTCGTGCCACTTGGACAGATTCAGCGTCTCATCGACTTCCTTGGTCAACTTCTCCACTTCATCCTCGAGCCCCTCGTCCCTCGTCTTCTGCGCTACAGGCTCCGGTACAGGTTTCTCCCACCCCGGTTCTTTCCATTCTTCCTTCGCGGTCTGCGCCCATACCTTCTCCAAAGCACCCGACCATCCGAGTGCCTCTGCGAGCTTTCGCACTCCGTCATCACAGTCGCCTAGGATCAAGACATCGTCTGGGCGAGAGCCGAGACCTCCGACGCGTTCCTTGTTCAGGAGAATCCGGGGCGTGTCTTCCCGTACCATCGTGGGGAGACTCGCGAACGGCTGGACGGTCAAGCTCGTTCCAATGACAATGGCGAGATCCGCCTGGCTCGGTAGCGTGCGGTTTTCGAAGAACTCCGAAGGCAGCTGCTCGCCGAAGAAGACGATATCGGGCTTCACCAGACCATTGCACCGATGACAGAGAGGGATCGTCTTGTCGTGCACATGTTGTCGGATTTCATCGTCGGGGAAGTATGTTTTGCATTCGATGCAGCTCTGCTTCGCGAAAGAACCGTGGGCTTCGACGATCTTGTCGCCTGGGACGCCGGCTTCGCGTTCCAGGCAGTCGATATTCTGCGTGAAGAGTTTGAGCAGCAGGCCTTTGTCGTGCAGCAAGCGGATGAAAGAATGCGTTATCGTGGGGCGAAATTTCCCCGGGTACAATTCATGAGCCAGCGTGTAGAAGGGCTCTGGGTGCTCTCTGAAGTATGAGATATCGAACACGGCCTCGGCGTAGGGCAGATTGAGTCTTGCCAGGTTGGCATAGAGTCCTGTCTCAGGAGATCGGAAATCCGGGATGCCTGCAGATGTGCTGATGCCGGCACCAGTCATGACGACGATCTGTTTGCATTTCCCGGATTTGATGTATTCTGCTACGGCTTCGATGCTCCTTCCGGCTAGAGTCCTGGGAGGAGTAGAATCGTCGATCGGACTGCTTTCTTCGTTGCCCATCTTGAAGAAGCGTCCGACAGAGCCACGGGAAGAGTTCTTGTTGGGCTTGCTGCCGCCCTTTTGGTTGCGGTGGGGTTTCTGTTTCCGACCAATGGCTGCGGAGATGGAACGGAAGAAGTTGATGGTGATGGCTGTTGTTGGAGTGTGAAGTTTTATGGAGGATTCCTGATCGCCACCTAGGACAGCATAATGCTTTCTGCCTTCACTTGACAAGGTACGGACCGCACACCGGGCCGCGGCGCCAGTGCCCGAAGTTCGGTGATTCTCTGCCTTAGGCCTCAATCTGCAATCCGCGTGCCAACGTCCTCTCGTTCTCGCTTTTGAGTCTCTTGGGCTGCAGACGTTCAAACAGCTGTGCAGCAACAACGCAGAGCTTACCGCAGAGGTGCAACCTTTGGCGAAAAGGCCAGTGTCGTCATTGCCGCTAGCCACCACGTTTCACATCCGATCCGACCATCCGAGAAGCTTAAATATCCGGGTTCAGTTCCCTGATCACCATCGCGGCACGACCGATCGACAACAACTTTCCACAACCTCGCCTCAAGAAGATCACGCAACATGAGTACGCCACCAGCAGGGACCGGCTTCCTCAAATTCAACAGGTACGCTAGGGCGCGTCACAAGCACAGTACAACGTCCTTCTAAGAACGAAAGCTTCCAGTCTCCCTCCAAGGCTACACATCACAGCAGAAGGCGCAAACGCAGAAGACGATTTCGACCCAGACATACCCCAGTACTTCAAAGAGGAAGGGTTCGATGTCACTTACCTTCCCTGGAATAATGGAGGCAAGGCATACAGAAACGCACTCGCGCATTTACCCGACGACCTGGAATTGGGGGAGAGTTATGCTGTCGTCGGTAAGTCAGTCGCAGTATGCAATCCAACGACAGACCGTCCCTAATGCTTCTCTAGCTTTTGGTGCGGCAGCAACAGATTGCCTCGACCACTTCATCAAACCAGCCCCTAAACTCGCTGCAGTAATCTGCTATTACCCACCGAGGATCCTGAGACCAGATGCCAAATATCCCCCGCAGATGGACGTTCTGGTCCATCTAGCAGGGAACCAGAATTTCGCTCCGGCATTCCAAACGCATTACAGTTATAAAGGCGCAATTCCAGGTTTCGCGGAATCAGATCTGGACGAGTTCAACAAGAACGCAGCTTCGCTCGCCTGGACCCGTACCCTAGGGACGCTCAGAAAAGCGTTTCAACTGAACGTGGAGCTCGAACCGGTGAAAGAGGTCCATACCGCACGAGTCTATGCAGCTCAAGATGCAAAGCAGACGGTAGCTGGTTTCGGGACTGACGGGCCCTATGTGAACCACGTCCCAACGATGACGGGGGGAATCGGCCAGCGCGATCTTTTACGCTTCTACAAAGACTACTTCATCAACCGCGCTCCACCCTCCCTGAGCATGAGACTTGTCTCGCGCACATCAGGAACGAACCGCGTCGTCGACGAATTCATCCTCAGCTTCAAACACACGACCGAGATCCCCTGGATCCTCCCAGGAGTCCAGCCAACGCAGAAGGTGGTACACGTCGCCATGGTGAGTGTAGTATGCATACATGGTGGAAAGCTATACAGCGAGCATGTATATTGGGATCAAGCGTCGGTCTTGGTGCAAGTGGGGCTGCTGGATCCGAAGCTGGTGCCGGAAAAGTTCTCAAAGCAAGGCCTGAAGCGGCTACCAGTATATGGGTCGGAAACAGCAAGCAAGGTTCTGGATGAGGAGAGCCAGCCGAGCAATGGGCTCATTGAGACTTGGAACGAATCGACAGGCAAAGACAAAACGAACTTGCCCGCCAGACCGAAGCAAGCCGCCAACGCAAATGCTGGCAACGGCGCCGCTGCCAATGGAGGCGGAGCAGGATGAAGTCGTCGCGTCGTCATGTATTCAGATTCCATCCGTGGCAGGTGGTACTGCGTGGCTGTTCAGGTTGCTCGTATACCTTCTCATTCCTCATCCGACAAACTTGCAAGTGGGGAGCCGGTATTCAGGCACGACCCAATACGGACGCCTGATACCGTCCCAAGACTTCGCAAGGTCAGGGACGGTCAGAGTCGTCCATTCCACGTCGAGGCCAGCATCGAAAAGGTCGAGTTCGACAACCTAGGAAGACAATGTCAGCCAAGACCCATGACGTGTGATGGCAAAGCCAGAAGGGTGCGTTGTCCAGCACATGCAGCAGCATACCAGCATGAGCCCTGAGAGGCTGTGGTACGCCTGAAGTTGATGCTGTAACACCCGACAATGTCCGCGTACAGAGCGCATTGCGTGTGCGTGGAAGCTCTTGCTCGCGAGTCTGCATTCTGGAGAGTACGTACCTTTGTGTAGACGTCGTAGCAGATTTGCCGATCTGCGCCCAGTCCGTTGTAGAAGCCGAACTTGCCCTTGCTATCCAACAGCGCAATGACATACTCCGTGAAAAGCTCCTTGAGGTCCTTGTAATCCTCTGCGTACGTGTCGTAGTAGACGCCATCAAGCACAACGCCTTGCTCAACAAGTCTCGGTAGCACATCCTGCCATCTACCCTCGTGGACGGTTACGTTGGGCTTGTCGTACCAGCCGGTCTCACGCATGTGCTGCATGACCTCCGGATGAGCCTCAATAATGTGGTGCATCTCTGGCTCGTTCTCGAGGAACATGCGATCCACAATACCCATTCCGTGCCCAATATTCATCGTTCGCAGTCCCTTTCTCGGACAGAGCTGGTCTGCTGAAGCCTTCATGATCTCGGTCTCCCAATCCATCATGACCGCATTCTTGTCTGAGTCCAGAAGGCGGCCCTCGGAGTAGGTGAGCTTTGAGCGCAGATAGTCTTCGCTGTTGACGTTGGGGTTAGAGAGGCCAGCTTCCGCGGAAGAGAGCTCGCCAGACTCGTCGGTCTGGACAACGACCGGCACACTCGAGTCAACGCCTTGTTGGGCCGCCGCAGATGTCTCAACTTTGTAAGATGGGTTTGGACTGGGCTCGAAACCTTCTAGCGGAGCAGCGTTGGCCACTCCATTAGTCGCTGGAGTGATGCCATTCGCATTGCTCGGACTGGGCTCGAATCCAATGATGGCTTCGTCGTGCTCATCTTCGTCTTCTCCGTCGTCTGGCAATGGCTCGTACTCGTCCAGTCTGCCAAACAGAAGCTCTGCTCTCACACCAGCAGAGACGATGGCATCGTAGATCTTTCTCAGACCAAGGCGCAGAGCAATGCATCCTGGCGTCTCGTCGTTGTTGTCCAGCTCGTTCCAAATGGCACCGTTCTCGAACAGCAACTGCACGGTTGAGAGGGCCGCGTCTTCGTCTAGAGCGTTGCCATGGACAGCGTCGCCCTCGCCGTTGACGCGCTCGTCGGCAAGATCTTTATCCGGCTCGCAGGAAGCAATGGCTGCATGCAGAGGCGAGAAACCGGTCTCTGGGTCCTGTATTCTCGCGGAACCCTTGCGCAAGAGCAGCTGCAGAGCTTCGTTGTCGTGATTTGTGGCAGCGAGGAGAATCTCGTCGTTGGTGGTGTCAGTGTCGACAGCCATGGCCGGGTCGTCGATTGCGCTCGTCATAGTGCTGTGTGTGCGTGTCAGAGAACTGGAAAGCGGAGGGGAAAAGTTCGACGGATCTCCAAAAAGATTCTCCGGCAAGAGCAAAAGCTTGTGGAAGCGCGGGGCGCGTATGGGCTGGGCCGGTCCAGTGGTGCCCGTCTCGCGTGGGGCTCCCGTGAAACGCTGCCGAGACCAGGAACCGCGGTGCACCAACGTGCAAGATGCGCCTCGCAACTAATCTGATCGACGATACTCCCACACCACTGGTGACTGTCTTGACTGTGCACAGCTCCCCCTATGACTGCGCTTCAAGTAACTGAAACGCGCGCTGCATTTCCCGGTGCAAGCACAGCAAGCACTGTCTGTGCCAGAGCTTCCGGGAGCGTGGTCCTCGTACATCTATGTACGGTACATGTACCAAGCCTCGTGCACAGGACACGCAGAGCAACGTCATCCTCAGCACGACGACGACGACAACAACCGCGAGCATACTACGCAACAACTCCTACTCCTTCTCCTGACTCCTGACTCCTGACTCCTGACTCCTGACTCCTGCTCCTGTGTTCCCTCACCCCTCTTCGCAACCACGATCGAGGTGACACCTCCTGGGAGCTCCCTGCAGGTACCCATCTTGAGTTTGACGCACTTTACAAACCCCGGTTGAAGGCGCATATCATGACCCGACCGCACGCTGCTGCTGCAGCTGAACCTCCACAGCGCCCCGGACTGTCGTCGCGTGACACTCTCGACGCGAACAACTTGACAGGAACGCTGCGGGAAGATGGAACTGCTGCGCTCCGTCCAGATCCTACGCCGACCATGCCAGGCAGCCACGGCATCAACGGGTCGCTGTCAGCATCCGCCGAACCCGAAGATGAAGCGACGGGGCACTCGGAACGCTCAGACAGCGTCGCTTCCGATGATTCTGATAGTCAAATAGAAAGCTATGAAGAACTCCAACTCGACCCAGACACTCTCATTGTGAACACCCGGGCCAGTATGGACGCGTCGTATCGACCCGCAGAGATGGACAACATTTCATCAGACTCGAAATGGAAAGAGCCAGAGCAGGGAAGACATCGAAAGAGGAATAGTATTCAAATTCGATTGGAGAAGACGGACAAGAAAGGCCGATACGTCCTCACGGCGGATGATCCAGAGATCAAGGAAATTCTTCGCAGAGGCATAGAAAGAGAAGAGCAGGAGGCGGGCCGATCTAGGAAACCACGCATACGTTTCCGAGACCTGGTCTTCACCAGACAGTTCACAACTTTTGATCGCCAGAATCCTGCCAGCGCCGAGAGCCCGTTCTTTGGCTTCTTCACGCTCTTCTGGATATGCATGTCTCTGATCTTCGCCCAAGTCGCCATCCGCAATTGGCGCGATTACGGCAGCATTCTTGGCCGCAACCAAGTCATGCGCATGATGTTCAGCAGAGACGTGCTAATACTCGGCATCACTGATGGAGTGATGTATGCTGCTACATTTGAAGGCGTCATCTTCCAGAAGCTAGTAAGCAAGGGCTATATCAATTGGGCCAAATCTGGTTGGATCATCCAAAATCTATGGCAAATGGCCTATCTGGCAAGTATAATTTGGTGGGCGTACTTCAGAGAGTGGCCATGGACTCATACTATCTTTGTGGTCTTGCACGGATTGGTGTTCCTAATGAAGCAGCACAGCTATGCGTTCTACAACGGCTACCTTTCCAGCGTACACCGAAGGAGAGCTCTCCTGGAACGTAGACTCAAGCAGCTCGAATTGATGGAGCCAGTGGGTTCTCGACCGACAAGCCCGGTCAGTCCTACGTTGATCACTAGCTTCGATGCCCACGATTCCAAGACCGATAGTTCGTCCAATAGACGACAGTCGATGGGACCACGAACATCCACCAACTTGAACGTTGAAAAGTCGGACGTCGCGCAAGTCGCTCAAGCAATTGAATCTGGCCACTCCATCGATGTCGACCAAATGACTACCTTCTCCAGCATTATCCGCAAAGAAATGGATGACCTCACAAAGGAACTGAAAGGCAAAGCCGAGTCTGCTAGCAATGCTTTCCCGAACAACCTAACCATCGGCAACTTCGCGGAATACATCTGCCTCCCTACTCTTGTCTACGAACTTGAGTATCCTCGTCAAGAGAAGATCAATTGGTGGTATGTGGTCGAAAAGACGGTCGCGACCTTTGGTGTGCTCTGTGTGATGCAGGTCGTCAGCCAGGGTTACATCTACCCACTAGTCGCGAAAACAATGCGCATGAAAGAGAGCGGGATGACTTTGGACGAGCGCTGGCGCGAATTCCCGTTCATCGTCAGCGATATGCTGTTTCCAATGCTCATCGAACAGCTCCTCACCTGGTATCTTATATGGGAATGCATTCTCAACGTCCTCGCGGAAGTGACCCGCTTCGCCGACCGAGGCTTCTACGGCGCCTGGTGGAACTCGGTGACTTGGGATCAATATGCCCGCGATTGGAATCGACCTGTCCACAACTTTCTTCTCCGACATGTCTACAACTCCTCCATTTCTACTTTCCACCTCAGCAGGACTGCGGCTACCTTTGTCACGTTCTTGCTGAGTGCGCTGGTACACGAGATGTGCATGGCGCTGATGTTCAAGAAAGTCCGAGGATATCTCTTCTGGTTGCAATTATTGCAAATGCCACTCGTCGCTCTTGGACGCAGTAAACTGATGCGCGGAAGGGTTGTCTTGGGGAACACGATTTTCTGGTTTGGGCTTTTCATTGGGCCTGCGGTCTTGACGAGTCTGTATTTGGTTGTATGAGATGTGATTGTATGTACCTGCATGGATAGAGAGAAATGTACGATTGTGTTGCATGTCCATGGGTTTTGGGTTTGGAGATCCATGGGACCGGTTGCCAGAGCTATGGGAGACGTTACCCATGGAATGCTGACAAGAGATCTTCCCGTCGACAGCCGCTAGTGTACCACAAGAGAGAGATTGGAATTGGCCAGTTGAGGTGGGCTCACGGGGAGAGATCTTGGTACTGTGGAAGAGATGAAAAACGGCCGGAACCAGACAGGCCATTTCTCGGTACTCTGCAAGAGGTGGAACACATCAATCTCACCAATGCGCCTCCACGTCCGTCCCTCGAAATTCTCCTACTTGCAGCGTGGCATCACGTTGCTTCTTCTGAGAGGGTTGGCTGGTAGCCGTTGTCACCTGCTCGCCTTATTGCCTGCTCCCAAGTTTTCACCACACCTTCTGCTTCTCAATCATCGACGAACGTCTCCACGACGACAAACCGCTCCTTCGAAACGCCATACTTTTTAAACTCCATCCTCCTGAATATACCCGCCCGGAAAGACTCCTCCAAGCGCGTGGCTTTCGTGTAAGGGCATTCCAGACGCAGCTGCTGGAGTTGAGAAGCGCGGACAGGACCTATCAGCTCAAGCCACTTGACCAACCTCACGAGATCCTGATGCGTATGCTCGTCGCAGCATGGGGCGTGGAAGGTGTTGCTCTGGTAATAGATCGGGGCCGCTTCCTTTCGGAGGCGAGAAGAGGTGTGTAGTAAGGCTGGAAAAACTTTGCGGGTGACAGGGACGGGGTTGTCGGAGGTGAGGACCAATTCGTAGATGGTGTTGCGGAGCTCAGCAGGGAGGGACAGGAGATTTGGGCGAGTTTCTGTGGTGGTTTGGTCCCTAAGTGCTGTTAGATGGAGATTTCGGAGATGGGTTGTGTGGTGTGGTGTGGGAAAGAGCCACTTACTCGGCGAGCATCTGCTTCTGCAGCTCGAGTGAGGTCGCATCGAGGATGCGGTCAATTGACTCGTCTTTCATCTCCGGGAATCGCTCTCGGAGCTTCTGCGTCAGGGATGCGCGCAGATGAGCTACGACAGCAGCCGTGTCAAGCTGTGTCGTAGCGTCCATGTTCGTGGTGATGCGCTTGAAACGGAAAGTGAGGTAATGTGAGGTATTGGTGTGAAATGTGGTACGTTTTTTGGCGCGTGCTTGATTGCTCTCCAAGATTGCGGCTAATCTGTGGCAGCGCGGTGCGTGCATCATGCCAAGAATCACATGCCATTCCTCCTGTACAGCTTTCAGCCTCAGGCACTGTGGACCGAACGTGTTCTTGTCGAACAGAGCCTGCGCTCTCAAATGAAAAATGAAAGCAACCCGAACAGTAAATATATCAATGGAATGCTGCCAATGCGTTGCCATGCCTGGAATCTCCTTGCCCTCAACATCGTTTGCCTCCCTTGCAATGTTTCGACTCATCCTTCGTGAAAAGCATCTCTCATCCTAGACTCTTTTCAACGAAGAACCCCTTGGGTTTTCCTCAAACACGAAACGGCCCTCTTCCACACCCACATCTTTGTACCCAAGATGCTCATAATAACGCCTCCTCAACCATGCCAGAGCCGCTGCCTCACTGGACATGTCCCATGACTTGCAGTACCGCTTCATCTGAAACTCCTTGATCTTCAACGCTTAAGCCATACCAATTACCTTGAGTCACTCGGTCAATGGGGCCTTGACGGTTGCGGTGTAGTCTGGGGTGTCTTTGCCGAGATCGATCTTGAAGGTGTTGTTGGCTAGAATCATGGTCGAGTGACTTTGGGAGCAGAGCGTTCACTTCTCCTCCATGCCAAGAATCAGATGAACATGGCACATAGGCATATCAGCCCACATTTATTTGAGCAGCCGTACAGCTTTGAATTGACGATCGAAGCTACTGTTGTGATTATTGTCATGCACCGTTCGGATATTCTGCTTGATCCTCATAGAAGCCAGGCTGCCCGTTGATCTCGGAATCCTGATGGATCATGACTTCTGAGACTAATCCTCATCTGCTCCTATCGTTCCCCTGTGGCGTCCTTATGCCCCGAGCTCCTCCGATCACACCAGTCTTATGAACTCTGAACACGATACACTGTGCGACAGACATACTCCAGCACGAACTGGTTCTCCGAAAGACCGAGATCTTCCAGGCCCAGGAGCGCGTACACCTGCTCTTGGCTAGTCACCCTGGGGGTTGGTGCTCCATTCTTCCCTCCCATCGCCATCCGCGGCCGAAGTGGGCCCTCCCGGTAGTGATGCTTGACACGCAGCTTCTTGATCTGCGCGCAGCGAACCGGACCGATTGCTTTGAGCCATCTGGCAAGGGGCTGGCGCACTTCCTTGTCCCACGATCTGAAGCTCTCGTGAAACTCGATTTCGAAGATATTGTTGGCGAAATAGATTGGCAAAGCTTCCTCGCGGACTTTGCGATTGCTCTGGAGAATGCTCGGGATCCTCGGCAGAGGCGGGCTAAGGAACCGAGGAAATTCGATGGTGTCCTCAATCAGGGCGAACTCGTAGACGCGGTTTCGGAGCTCGGCAGAGAGACTGCAGAAATCGGATCGACTCTTGGACTCGGTCATGGATTGTTCTCTGCGAGCGGTCAGCAATGAGCAAGTGGAAGGACGCAGAAACTTACTGGGCGAGGATCTGCCGTTGCAGTTCGAGCTCTTGCGAGCGAACCATTGCATCAAGCGCCTCGATGCTCATGAATGGAAACTCGCTCCGGAGTAGATAACTGGTTTACCCGCTCACAAGACCGGCGACGGACGCCGCGTCATTGGCGGCGGCGCTCATGTCTGCCGGGGCTTGAAGATTGTCGTTGCTGATGATTGCATGAGGTTTGTTGTGCGGCAGAGGAATCTAGGAAGGCGAGAGCAATGTGCTTATAAGTTTATGCGTGACGTAAGCATTGGTCGTACATGAGCGCACAGACACCCATTAAGCTTTCGGGAGCGCACGGACGTAAATATCAGATGTCACGATTCGCACCAGACTCCCTAGTCACTTGTCTAGAGCTCACGGCGCGACAGTAAGACACAATCAGGTTGCTAATAGCCATTGAAAACGTACAGAGAGTACACAGACACAGGAAAGCTAGGGATTTCATGAGAAGATTATTCCGGAATGATAGCCGAACAAGCTTTTTTTCCGTGTTGTTGCTCTACACTCACCCTCTTGACTCCAATGCTACTCTACATCTCCGCGCCTTTCACGCATGACACGCTCTCGGTAGCGGTCCACAGTATCCTCACGCCGGAAACCCACCAGCCTCGCGAGCGGTCAGTCAATCAATACTCGTCCGACAAGATCTGGAACTCGATGACCACATGCTCCTGGGGAACACCAAACTCCTCGAGTCCCAGCAAGTCGTGCATATCCTTCTCGCGAAAGACGAACGCCCATTCCTCCCGCGGCAAGGACAAAAACCCGTCGCTCGACACCAAGTACTTGACATGCAGCTTCTCGATCTGGCCGGCGCGCTTGGATCCGATGGCCTGGAGCCATTTTTTGAGGGAGTTCTCGGCCTCGCCAGGTGCGCGGTTGTCGAAGGCATGCGTCACGCGGGCTTGGAAGCTGTTGGTGCTGTAGTAGATGGAGGATGCCTCGTTGCGGATCTGGGTGCAAGTGCGAAGTAGGCTGGGAGAGGCTGACTTTGGGACGCGAATGCGCTCTTTCTGGCCGAGGGCGTGCTCGTAGATGACGGTGCGCAGCTCCGCCGGGAGATCGAAGAAGTTGATACGCTTGCGCGATTGGGCCATGGCTTGTTCTCTGGGACAGTTGTTAGCTGTCGAGCTGAGTCGATACCGATCAAGACTTGCTCTGCCAGGAGCTGCTTCTTCAGCTCCGTTACTTGCGAGCCTACGATGCGCTCGATTGCCTCCGGTTCCATCCAAGGATATGTGCTTCGCAGGGTCTGCTCGAGGAATTTGTGTGCGGAGGATGCCACCTCGTCCGTGTCTGGATGTCCGTCGCTCATCGTCGCGACTCGTGTTGTTGCTTCTTGTGTGGGAGTTGTTGGTGTAGAGAGGATGAACAATTCTCAGGGATTCGGTGGCTTTAAATACTGCAGGTCCCTCCCGTGAATATAACGGGACAGCACGTCACGTTCCAATGGGCCTTCAAATATAGAGATTCACGTCTGTAGGTGAATAGAAAATGTGTGTAGCGCCAAATCGTTTCCTAAGGCACCGTCTTTTCGAGTGTTCCGGTTCCGTTTCGACGCTATTCAGAGGTACGTGCTAAGTAGCACAGACTCGAAGTAATGCCGGGGATGTTGTTCTTCTACAAAGGGGGGTCTAGGGGTCTACCCCAGGGTAGCTCCACGCAGTGGCCAGCCGCCGGAGGTAAAGAAGTATATAGTAGCAGGTAGAAGGCAGGTAGCAGGTAGGAGGTAGCAGGTAGCAGGTAGCAAGTAGTAGGTAGGCTATATTTTATCTCAAAGCTTGCGCGTTAATTAGTCTACAAAGAACATCCAAATTCCTAATTCCGCAAACGTTAACAAACACAAACATCAACACACATAAACATTAACACACACACACACAAACAAACGGTAGATAGACAGACAAAGTAGATAGGTCCTTTTCGGCGTCCAGTAACATAGACCAACGCTACGAGTGTGTGCCCCTTCTCTCGAAATTTTGAGATACATACCTTACCTTAGTGATCCGCCCACTTAGCTCTTTCCACTCCACTCCACTCCACTATACCCCTGGCTCCTTCTTAAGCGCGCTTCGTGACTTCCTTCCTCTATACCCACTTTCTATATTCGGTTAGGTGTGTTTTGGGGTAGTGGAAGAAGGGTCTCTACAGCGCGCCTAAGGACAAACCGCGCCTGTTTGTATATAGCTTCATAAAATAGACCCTGAATCCGGGTAGGGAAAGTAACATATCTCGACAACGACGAGTCTATAGCTTTCGATTATATGAAGGGGGCTGTCGATATTGGACTAAAGAATATTTTTTCAAGATCCGTACTAAATATCTACAGAGACTACGAAGTATATCGACTGGAAACTAAAAAAGCTCGCGTTATAGAGGCGAGAAAAAGCTTCCCCTACCACCCAGTATATAGGCATATAAACATCTAAATAAATATTTTATCTACACGAGGCCCTTAAGAAAGGCTTGCTTAAGAACCTCTAAGTGTTATCCGGACTATAAAAGTGCGTTCTACCTCCGGTATAGCAAGGTAGGGGAAATTATAAAGCTACATACAAATAGCGCGGTTTGTCCTCAGACTCGCTGCGCGATATAGTCCGCACGAGTCTGATAGGAGATAGCTATACCCTTCCATTCCTTGTAGTAGTACTTCAACACGGAACTTTTCGCAGCCCAATCCAATCCAATCCTTGCCTTAGAAATCTCAATCTCTCCCTCCTCTCTCCTCTCTCAGTCTCTCTCTCCCTCCTCTGAAGGGGATCAGAGTCCACGTAACCACAAGCCCACTCCACTCCACTCCGCGAGTGTCCGCGATCCTCCCGTTCGAGCCATGGGGAGGGAAATCAGCAAGGCCTTAAATCATCAAAATTTGGAGTCTTTTTTTTTTCGACGACTAGTAGCCCATCTGGCATCTGGGTGGTCTGGTGCATTCCATCCAAGAGACGTGAGGCGCGGGAGAAAAGCCTTTCTTGGCGAATACTGGAGAGAGAGACGAGAGGTGATGTGATGTGGTCGGTTGGGAATGGATGCGCTGGGGAAGCCGGCTGGCGAGCAGATTCATTGCGTGTTGTCCTTGTCCTTGTTCTCTACGTTGATTGTGAACTCAGAGGAGCCTCTGTGGAAGTGACGATTGAGATGGGAACGAACACGGGGACACGATATCAGGATTGTTATACTCTACCTTATCTACTAACAACCGCCAGAGAGAGTGGAGCCCATCCCAACCACCCAAGACCTCATCACTTCTCATCACCCACCACCCTTCTTCCACGTCAAATACCCCTTGAGCGTATCAACCACACACGCCTCAAACCCCGCATGCCGAAAGCCAAACAGCTCTTCCGTCTTCCTATTATCCACCCGCAACCGCACAGTCTGCATGCCCGCCCCCTGCCGGAAAACCCCCCCTTCCACCTGCTCGGGGAAATGTTTCCGCACAAGGGCATCGATATCGTTATATTCCATGCCATCGTCCCCGTCGCTCGTGATCAGATAGCCCTGATTGCCCGGCACTTGGAGCAAATCCAACGCTTGCACGTGCACGCGCGCGACCTGCTCCAGGAGGCAGTAATTGTTGCTGCGCGTCGGGAGGTGCGCGTCGTTATGTCCGCGCGCGTGGTTGACGATGAAGCGGTTCGTGCAGCCTTGCAGGTCCGCTTCGGTCTGCGTCAGGGGGTCCCAGCCGAAGACCATCGAGGGGAAGAGATGGACGGCGTCAAAGGCGGGGTTTTGGGCTTCGATCCAGCGTTCGGCGCGGTTCAAGGCTGCGACTTTCGATGCGACGTACGCCATTAGGCGATTCTCGTACGGCGGGTCGAATTCCGGGAGGCGCGTGTCGCTGGTGCAGCTGGATCCGGAAGTGTTGAGCCAGGCGGTCGGGGGAGTGATGGCTGCGCCGGAACTGGTGATTACGATGCGTTTGACGGTGGGGGTTTTGGCGGCGCTTTCGAGGAGTCCGAGGGTGGCTTGGACGGCTGGTTGGACGACTTCGGCGTCGAGGTTGGCGGATTCGAAGTCGCCTTTGATGGCTTGTGGGGAGGCGACGTGGATGATGTAGGTGCAATCTTGGACGGCGGTGTCGAAGGCTCCTGGAATGAGGAAGTCCGGGATGATGAGGAAGTCCAGGTTGTTGTCCTGGAAACTGTTGAGTCGCTGAGATTTGCGAATGGGAATGGAGGGACAGATTGTACAGTCTTCAGGCCTCTCAAAGCATAGTTCTCCCCGACCAATTTCGCTTTGGCCTCACTTCGAACGGCAGCGCGGACACGATAGCCCTTTGCCAAAGCCTCACGGAGGACCGCAAAGCCAACATGGCCTGAAACGCCAGTGATGAGGACAAGATCGTTGTTTGCGGGCATGTTTGCTATGTGGAAGAATTTGCTGGATTGATGTAAACGAGATTGAAACAGTTGTATTCTGACAGTTGTTGGAGGAATCTAGCACACCTTTGGATTGCTACTCATTCGGAGTTAGAGAGTCGATTGCTAAGGATAGTTTAAGATCCACCTACCTTCTTTGTCACCTCCAGGCTGCTTTGAAATACACACAGCTTATGTCTGCAGCGGTGCGGGTACTGCGTTTATATATCTCTCTCCCTCCCTTCGTTGGACCACCGAAATCCTGCCTCGTGATCTCGACCTGTCCGCCGTTGTCAGGAAGTGCGAGCCGCTTCCTGCCGTGTTGTCGTCAGAAACCTTGAAGTATCTATGGTTAGAAAATGGGGCTGTCGTATAACAGTCTAGCTGCAGGGCGGGCCCATGAACGTTGCCTACTTGGGAAGTTGCGGCGCGGGCTGATTAGGGCTGTCGAAGGATTCGAATGGCTTACTCATTGGCAGTCTGCTTAATTGCCTTTTCATCTGAATCTTCGTTGCCCCATCGATGGCTCTTCTGGTCCATGTGCGCTGAACCTCAACCTTCCAGATGCCATATTTTCTCCCATTGCTCTTCGAACCGTGAGAGATGGCATCTACAATCTCTTATATCTGTAACTCTCGGGGCAACTTTCCCGCCGTCTTGAAAGATGCAAACATCTACAAGCGCACCCTCAGCCGGCATGGCCGTTCTGTTCCTCCGTCGTAGCTGCAGGCCTCGATCGATAAGGGTACTTCCCAACAAATGTGTCCCATCGTGGACCGCCCTGTTCTTCTCGCGCTCGGCGTTGCAGGACAAGCTTGCGTGCTGCCTGCCGAAGCATCGTTTGCGGAGGAGCATAGGAGTCAATCGAGGGATCGAATAGCCGATTGAGATATTTCTCTGTCGCTTCTTCCATTTTCGTGAGGCTGGCGCCACCGGGTATCGTTTTGACTGCAGATGATGTTAGTAAATCAGAGTTGCTCAGAAGGCTTGAATTCTGCTCACTTTTTCCATCACTGGGATCCGTCCAGGGACCCCTCTCCCATTCATCAAGCGGCATATTTTCAAACCCTTCACTGACATTCAGCCTCTTGTACCAAGTATTCTCTCCATGCGCATGCTCCCTCATCTGCTTGTGCTGCTTTTCGCCCTCGGTGTACTTGATGAGCAAGTTCTGAATGACCGCTCTCTTCTCAAGAAACTTGCTGACCATGGGTATGCGTCCAAGAGGCGTCGACCAATCACTTGCGAATCCATCCGCTTTCTGATTCGGACGGCCGGTTCCAACGCTAAGCAGCAAGGCGGGTTCTGCAGCACGGCCGTCGTAGAGCGCGTGGAACTCGCTGAGCGCGGCGCCAGAAGGGTTGTTTTCGCGGATGCCGCCGTCCTTGAAGGACTTTTCGACATCATCAACCATGGCTGTGACCATCTCGAAGTAGAAAGGTGCTGCGGTAGTGGCACGGGTTACCGTCCAGATTGGTAGGAGGTCTGCACCTTCATTGTAGCGGGTGATCCAGTTTGGTGCCGTGTCAGAGTAGTAGTGAGGGTAGGACCGGAGAAGGTAAGCTTCCGAGATGTTTTCATCGTGGGTTGCTGTGAGACAGCAGGATTGGCAAACACGAGGATGGTCTACGTCGAAAGGAATCGGGCTCTTAAGAATTTCGTCGAAGTGGTCGATGTCCCATGGATGAAGGTCGTTGCCGTCGCAATTCTCATGTTCGTGACATCGACTGCTGACGATATCGCGGACAGCTTTTTCAAGAGGCTCGTGGTAGTACTTGGTCATCAAAGGAATCTTACTCCGCCTCTTGCCAAAGAGATCGTCGCCCACTTTCCGGTAAAGCTCCAAGCCTTCTGTGACCGTCATTCGTAAGCGTCCCAGGATCGTGGCAATCAGGCCACCAGTGGAGGTGCCGTACATGAAGTCGAAATAGTGGCAAGGTAGAAGCTCTTCTTCTGAAGTTGCCTTCCTCGCAGAGAGGTCGGCCGTCATGTTGTCCTGCGCGACTGTCGACAGCACCGTTGGGGGAACTTCGTTTGGGTGCTCGTGATGTGTTGTGACTCCATGCTGTCCTTCTCCCTCATCTGGATCGTTTCCTAACTTGCGATGATGCCCAGTCCGCCCTCTCAAGACCCGAGCCTCAGCTTGTAACTCCTCTTCACCGGCCTGAGTGCTGAGTAGTGATGTTGGACTATTCGTCCTGATATCGATCTTCGTCTCATCATATGTCTGTTCGCATTTCCAAACCTCGTGCATCAACGCCTTCAATATTAGCAAGCTGCTGTATCCTCTAATGCCCCCTCCATCTAAACACAATATGCAAGGATCCCAAGGGTCCTTGAACTCTCTTGCCCAGACTCTCCCTGCCTTTTCAGAATTGCTCGTCTCTTCTCTCCGAGGTGCGCTGGGTGCGCGACTTGAGCTCCGTGTTGGCGTACCCGAAGGCGCTGACAGGGTGGCCGTGCTCTCCTCCATGCGATGGTGTTGAGGCTCGGCGCCCAAGAAGGCCCAGGGAGCGACTGGTATGGAATCCACGTTGCCAAGATGCCACGCTGAGCGCGGTATGAAGGCTCTTTGTGTACAGTCTATGGGTCCCTCTTCGATCGATCCAGACGTTTCGGGGTGGTGGGTCAGGCTCCCTGTCGCGATTGCTGTCGTGCGGTACTTGAAAACGATCGTGGGGTATATAACGTAAGGAGGAGAGGCGTGGTGGTGAAGGAGTCACAGGGGAAGTGCGAAAGGATGTCTCAGAATGTGCAGGTAGCGCAAGTGAATGATGATGTGCGTCTGGTCAGGTAAGTTCTCGCAGAGGTCAAGAGGGCGTCTCAGTCGTGTCTATTCTTTCTGCAGGTGCTGTGCTCCCAAACGACGTGGTGGGGATTCCAAGAGAAAAGTGTGAAGCTGGAGATGCAATAACACCAACGCTATGGAACGGATGATGATTGGTATATGCAGAATGGGACAGAAGGAAGAGCAAACAGTACCATGACTGTTATTGCGTTGCTGTGGCCTTCTGAAGGCGGCCTTTGGTCCAAATGCCTCAGCCTCGTGACGCCTGCGCGGGAGGTGTGGGAGGGAGCAGATCGCGCCCCGAAAGGGAGAGTGGAGTCTCCATCCGGGATGGTGTGGTGTGGCTCAGGCACGGGAAAGACATCCCGTCCACAGCGTCCGTAACGACATCCTGGACGGGTGTCGTCTCTTCTGCAGGAACGTCAACCCATTCTGTGTTCCACCGTCTTTAACACTCCTGTGCACTCGTGCGACTGCCAGCGAACGAATCTGAAACCTGATGCGGGCGCAGTGTCTGCGTGAATGTCCAGCTGTGTGTCGACGGGTGCTCGTGAGAGTCGTGAGAGGAATTCCAGTCCAACGCGCTGGATCTGATCATGTGTCGCCATCGTTCACAGTTGTACAGATTGTCCATCCTGTCCTGTGATGTGTGATCGGGGAGATGCATTCACGGCCACTTCCGAGACAAGCCTTGCCTAGCCTAGCTGCGAGGTCCGTGCGGGGCTTGGCGTGGCGATGACGAAGGCGCAGCAGCTGCTCTCGTCCACCCAACGACTACACACTTCAGCCAGACAAGCGCATCTAAGGCTCTCGTTCCCACTCACGGAATAGGTCACGCCTACAATCGGCCCTCCGATCTCTTTTGCTTGCCTGAGTCTTCAGCTGACTGTCGGGGAACAGCGCAACGGTCTAGTACATAGCGCGGCCGTTTGTTTGCGTTCCAGTCCCTTCCAACTCCCTCTTGCGCCCTGTCTCAGGCAGTCGCTTTCACAACGCCTTGAGTCGCCCTTTGAACAAAGCAAGCACCTATTACTTCGCTGTATCCTACCAATAGCTCGTTGACTCATCTTCCACCCACCCTACCGAGGCCGCACTCCGACCTGGTCACGAGCGATCATGAGCACCGCCATGACGCAAGCAACAGAGCCGGATCCAGGCACCACCAAGATCAACACCGGCCTGACGAATTCTACACACAGTAGCAGCACCTCAAGCAGCGCCGAGCGGTACGGCTTGATGGAGGACGACAACCGCCCTATCCTGCTGTATAAATACCGCGGCGGGCTCCAGACGTCGTCGCAGAAGGACTTGTGCGCCTGGCTTGACAAGGGTAGGCAGATACACCTCGTCTCAACATTCACGCAGCTCGAGTTGCTGACATCTTTGCTGCAGACGAGAAGCTCCGCGTCACCAAGAAACAAATCCCCCGCATGTCTTCGTACGTCGATGTCAAGCGCCACGACCTCTACCTCCCGGAAGAGAAGGATATGTACTGCGAGCTCCCCAACTACGACTCTTCGCTCGCCTCGATCAAGCTTCCCTCGCAGGTGTATTGGAGTCGACTGTTTTTGGGCAGCTACGACAACCTGTACATTGTCTCTCCCGAGAGCAGTCCGACATCTAGTGTCGCTGATGAGGATAGTCGACGCACAAGTCCGACAAGCACATGGGGACAAGACAGTCAAGAGGATACGAGGCCGGGCGCGTTGAACGACTCGTAAGACGCTCGCGCATACGTTTGTCTCGGGATCAGCGATGGCCGTTTGGAGTTTGCAGGATACCACAGTCGACTGCTATGAACGAGAAGGCAGCTCATCCAGTTGCCCAGGAGTCACGGCGCAGGATGATAGATTTCCACGACCCAAATCTATCTTGTTCTATGCAAGTCTTCGGAGTCTTACTTTCCTGTATTGATCTCATCCCTTCTTCCTTCCTGCCTTGTTTACCGCTCCTGCAGCACAACTAGCCAGCAATGCTTTCCATATCTCCCCCACAAGGCCTGCCCTCCAACTTCTTGCAGTCTAATCTTTCTATACCAAAAATTCCAGTCGCATAAACTAGGCGCTTCGCCTTTTGCAAGCCATATCACTACCTCAACGGCATCGACAATGACAATCACCAACAAGCCACATGATCCTCGCGGCAAAAAACGACAGCGCGAACATTCATCATCTAACAGCAAAAACCCACATACTCTTTCCGACAGCCAAAGAAACCGCGCTTCTGATGCCATCTCATCACAGCATCCTTCGCAGCCAGATGTTTCAGATCATAGCTGGAGGGAGAGCATCGAAGCACTCCACCAACAAATAAACCGCATGCAGAAAGCTCTCCAGCAGCACTTATTACGAGGCAGCACTCGACGCATCGCACGCCCTGGTGCTGCGGGCCATGATCGGAGGACTTCGCTTCCTGCTGCTCCCGTGCCGTCGATGGTGCCCTTGGGAATGGCCATGGGCGTGCCTCCATCTGCTCGGAGCGTTTCAACACCAGCCCTCCTGAGCCAGCGTACTGGCTCACAGTGCAGCGAGGCGTACGATTCTCTTCAGCAGGTGCGGGAAGGACAGTATGTACGCAATCAACGCTACGCGCGCATACTTCCTGGTCCTCCTGCTCCTCCCGCTTTTGCTGCTGCTCTCCCTCGGGCTCGTCCGCCTGCTCCTCCCATGCGGCCGGCCCCTACCATGCAACCGACGCTGTCCGCCGCGCCTGTGATCCCGAACCGGTCAACAACGGCCCTCCAGCACCACAGCAATCGCGCACTACCTTCCCACCCACGACCTGCCCCCGCCGCCCCGGCTACCCCGAATAGCGCTCCCCAAGCAGCCGTCGACGAGCAGCAAGCAGGCGAAAGACAAAACAACAGAGAAAGCGTCGATCCCCAGTCTACATGTCCCAGAGCGCATGATGATGATGCCATACGTGAGCGAAGCGCGCGATGTCTCGACAGGATGCGAAGCGCGCTGCCCGAGGACGTCTATAGGGAATTTCAGGCCATCTGGAGTCAGAGAGGCGTTTTGACGGCGGGCGAGGGCAGGCGGAGGGTGGCGGAGCTTCTGCGCGCGTGGCCGGGGCTGAGGGATGAGGTTTTGGGGATTGCGCTGTCTTGTTCGCAAGGTGTATATCCGCAATGACTACGTCTGCAGAACGGGAGGGGTCAGAGTGCAGAGAGTGGTTGACTGCTTCGTGTTCAAATTTTGAAAAATTGTTGCGCTCGCTCGCTCGCACGCACCGAGTTGATCGCGCTGTGGGACTGGATGAAAATTGGCTAGCCTGTGAGGTGATGAGTGTCTGATTATCAACGCGTGGAGGTAAATCGAGACGCCCCCCGAAGATTGCTTATCGCTATGCTGTTCATTAAATACCCAAATCATATGTTCGAGCTGCCATTCAAAAAACCGTAGTCCTGTACACCTGTCTCTCCTCGGTCACTCGTACTCAGTCAAACCGGAAGATACCTCTGTCCGAGCTGGGGATGCCCAGGATTGCCAGTCGAGTGTGCTTGAAAGCTGGGAATCCTTCCTCGTAGTGGAGACGATCGCACTCCCAGGAAATGTTATTGTATGCGTTCATGACGCACCCGACGCAGTTGAAGATGAAGAAGAGCAGGTAGATCAGCCAGTAGGCCAGGTCTTTGTACTGTTCTCGTCGCGTGTAGGCGACGATGAAGGTCACCAGGGCGATGACGGATGTGGGCTGCCACAAACAGAAATCAGCGCATGGGAAGACCCGGCAGGGAAGGAAAGGAAAGGGGCAATTTCGCTCACCAGCATCAACCGCTGCAACCTCACGGAGAGATACAGATACTGCTTGCGGTCTTTCAAGTTCGCCTCGTCTCGCACCCAACTTGCCCTCTGAACCATGGCCGTGGCGGTCTGCAACCACGCCGCCGCCCAGAGAACCAGCCATGCCGTGCAGGTGGCGATGAAGGCATGGGAGACAGTCTTATCGAAGCTTCCGATGGCACAGGAGGCGATTTCGAAACACCACGAGGGGACTGTGAAGGCGTAGAAGAGAGCGCATTCCGCCCGTCGGCCGAGGCCCCAGTGTTTCGTGTGCGCGTATTGCGCGTGTTGGGCGTGTTGCTCCGCTGTCTCTCCCGGCGCGGGACCGTGGCCGTGATGCTCGTCGTACATGTCATTCGCGTCGTCGTGGGTGGTTGCCATTGTCAATGTCGAGAGTGGGAGGCCCGGTTAGAAGGGGGGTACGCCCTGGTTGTGATATCCGGCAGCGTTTTCCTCGGTTAGCCAGGTGGATGAGCCAGGCGGATTAGACGGTATCACAGTACGCCGTCGTTGATGAAGCTGTGGCGTGTGTGAAAGCAGCCATTTCCATCTCGTTCTGCAGAGGTCAGAGTTGCTCCTCGCTCCGAAGCTGCCGGGCGAGCGATGCGGCCCGTGCACAAAATAAGCTTCAATACCTGTAGATCCCGTCGTCCGCTAAAATGAAATTCCGAACTCCACATCCAAAGCGACATCACCAGCTCCGACTTGTGGGAAATTACATGCGATGGCATGACCTGAACAACCTCTTGTTTCCGCGCCATGGGCCAATCGAGCAGCCAGCTCGACCAGTCCACGCAACAGTCACAGTCAATTGAGCAGCCGCCGCCTGCCGACGCAGCCATGCCTGATGAACCGCGCCGCGAGCCCGCACGCACCACCGCATCAGAACAGCTTGAACGCGATTTGCTACAAGCCAGCCAGGAGAGCCCGGAGAAGCCGAAGAAGAAACACAAGAAGCGAAAGAGGGAGTCGCAAGCACATGAAGAGGCAGACAACGCTCAACGACACACTAGCCCACGGGCTGGAAGCCCCAAAATCGACCAAGTGGACCAACGGCTGGACAGCACACCGGAGATGGAACCTTCCAGCAAGCATCAGACGCCGGAAGAGAAAACGCTTGCGACCATGACCTACGCGCGCAAAGACGTACAGCGCATGCTGAAGAAGAAAGAGTTGGAGGAGATCGTCTTCAGCAACAAGGGCTACTGGAAGAAGCTGCCAGATGGAAACTGGGGTGTGAAGCTGTTCACGGAAGGCGAGACACCTCCGCAGAATGCATACGGAAATCATGCGGCTGAATTGGTGGCGCTCGCAAAGAAGGATATCGAGCGAATCAAGTACGTGGAGGGTGTTGCACTGGAGAACGAGCGGAACGCGCGGGAAAAGGTAGAGCAGGCAAGAACTGGCGTCCTTGAGCCTGAGCAGCGAATTCAGGAGCACACCGAGAAAGCCGAGAAGCAGATCGAGAAGCAAGCCGGGAAGCATATCGAGAAGCACATCGACGAGCGGATTGACGACGAGCCTACCATGGTCGAACCCAACGTGACAGCGGCGACCAGCGCGAAGAGAACCACAAAAGCTAGAGCGTCTCGCAGAGCTCGACCCAAGAATTTGATGAAGCAAACGGAAAAGGGGGTATCGGAATCTGTGGATCGTGATGAGACTCCTCAAATAGCCAAAGAAGCCAACGCAGCTACGCCCCATGACCCGATATTCAACATGCCCCGCCATGTAGAGCATTGGCTGGATGACCATGCGACGCACGGCGTAGAAGAGCTAACGAAAAACACTCTGCCCAGCGGGCTTGTGTCTTCCGTCAAACGCAAACGGAAGTCCCAGTACCAAGCTGACGACAGCGACGAGTATGCGGATGATGTTGATGACGGCTCGCTTGGTCCTGGTGATTCCTATAGTGTGGTCGAACCGCCTCGGAAGAAGCCGAAGACGAAGTCAACATCATGGCCGAATGCGAAGGAATTCGGAGTGTACACCACTGGGCCGCTCACAGCAGAAGAGAGAGCCATTGCAGATAGAGTGTTCGAATCGACGAGGAAGAGCTGCAACCTCACGGAAGCAGAGCTCAAAGCTAAGATCATGGACTACCGTCAAGCACCGGAGTTCAGAGAAGGACTGGAGAATGCTCTGCCAGATCGGACCAAGGAGACCTTGAGGAAGTTTGCACAGCGACGTTATCATCCCTATCAACGTGGAGCCTGGACTACAGAAGAAGACCAAGCTTTGCGAGATGCGCACGCAAAATGGCCTGGCAAATGGGCGCAGATCAGCAAGACAATGGAGCGGACAGCCGACGATTGCAAAGACCACTGGAGGAAGGTTCTGTCCAAAACAAACATTGGGCCTTGGTCAGAAGAGGAAGAGCACGCGTTGATGGCGCGCGTAGAAGAAGCCATAGGAAAGATCAAGCACGAGTATCGCGAAGACGAAGAACTCGTGAATGATACTGGTCGCCTGGAATCATTGGTCAGCTGGACGAGGATTGCAGAGACGCTCGGCAACAAGCGGACGATGAAACAGTGCCGCGAAAAGTACAACAAGCTCAAAAGTCGTACGGCCAAGGTCGATTCCGTTGTACAGAGTCAGCCTACGCAGGACGAGGCTGAGGTTGGTGGCGTAGAAGAGTCTGAAGACGAGGCTTCTAAGAAGAAGACGAAAAGAAGCAAGTTGAACGAGGCCAACGCGCATCTCAACAAATTCGAGCTAGGAGACTACTACGATGTATTTGTAGAAATCCACACCACGTTCCCCGACCCCAACGCCCATTACAGTTCCGAGGACATCATATGGTCCATGGTGCCGTGGAAAAACCAAGGTAGCCGGTTCAGCATGAGTTATCTGGGTGGTGCGTTGCGAAAAGCTGCCTTCGAGAATGCATGTCGCCACTGGCCCGATGAGTCGAAGAAGATCAAACGGAAGCTCGAGCGGGCCGAGACGATTCCTGCGAAAGCACTGGCACTCACAAAGATTATCGAGAAGCGGACAGGCAAAGATCAGATGGGAGCCTTGCCGCGGCTGTACGAGCCGGAATTGGTGGGGAAGTCGAGTGACGAAATACTCAGGATCAAGAAGGAGAGAAAGGAGGCAAGGAAGAGATCCAGGGAGGAGGCGTACAACAAGAATGGTCTTTCGAAGGACGTCGTCTCTGACTCCGAGGCGGAGGGCGAAGCAAAGTCTGCCGAGGCTGAGGCAAAAGTGAAGGCAAGATCGAAGCGAGATACGACCGAGAAGAAGGACCTCTCCAAGGAGATGATCTCTGACTCCGAGGCTGAAAGCCAAGCGGTGCCCATTAAGAGTGAGGCATCCGCAACGCGAGCCATCTCAGCCACGCCAGAGTCCGAGGACGCCGATGCCGAAGCGAATGCCACTCCTGAGCTCTCCGAAGACGAAGGCTTGTCTCCAGATGGAGATCGCGATCGTGAAAGACGTTCATCAGAAGTCGAGGGAGAGGACGAGGACGAGGACGAAGATGAGGATGAGCAGGGCACGCAGAAAATTCCGGAGACTCAACCCGACCCTTCTGAGGCTTCTGAACCCCCTGTGCACATGGCGGCACCCGCTGAGCCAACTCCCAAATCATCTTTGAAGAAGGACTCGAAGCTGAGTCGGCAGGAATTCATGCGTCGATGCAGTGATTCTAGCAAAGCCAAAAAGCCGGCCTTGACACCCTCGCGTAGACGACCGATCACCTATAGTAAGAAGCCGGGAAGCGGGCGACGTCGAGTCTGAGTGGGTAAACCCGCTGCCGGAGAAAAAGATCAGAGGATATTTTGGTGGTGTCGTTGTTACCAATGCATCGCGCTGGGTCCGAGACACAGGATCGCGACGCAAGGTCGGAAGGAAGACTGCATCAATTTATCTCGCCCCTCTTCGGGGACATGATCCGCCCAAATCGAACGACCCTTCGCTCCCGCCCCTTTGGAACTGGGCTTGTAACATCAAGCAACGCTGTGTTAGGAGTGGTGGTCTCTCTTGCCACGATGCAGGCGTCCGTTGCTCCTCGACAGTTGACGTATACTATATATGCAGGTGTCAACGCTTTCGATCTGCTCCCGTCTACTCCCCAGACGCCTGCACATGGGTGTGAGATCTGAAAAGGGTTTCAGGGCGCGCGTTGGATCTTGATGATTTTTCTGGCGCTCGTTGTTGTGAAGACGTTTCGCATGCTCGCATTCTTCGCTATGTGGGATGCAGCAGGCGAGAAGGTGAGTCGGCTCGCATTCTGCATGCATTTCGCGGCGGCAGTGGGCCTCGGTGACGGTGGTATATATATAGGATACCCGGCCTCAGCTTACGAGTCTACATCATCGAGACTCTGCGGGAAGTCGAGCAAGACGCCGCAGTGTATTCCCGACATCTCATCGCTTGCAGGACGGATGCCCGCTGTCAACGGTGTGGTGGAATTCTACCGTACGTTAGAATGTGAGGATAAAGCGGATCCACATTGGTAGACAGACGGTGCGGTGTTGCTCGGACCCGGGAGCGCCCCGGCACTCGATCTCTCGCTTTTCGTCTTGCCAACACCTCCGACCTCCAAGCTCCTCCACGTCGTCTTTGCTTCTCCGCTGCTGCCGACCATTGATTTTCTCATGTTGTCTGCAGGGACGGAGAACCTCGCGTCACACAGCACGCAGCACGCAGCCCACCGCGGGCTTCGTCCTCGAAAAATAGGTCCCACGGACGCATCCGCGCCCGCAGCGGTCCGGTATTGGCCCGATATCTTTTCGTTATTCGAATTCGCTGCGGCCGGGTTACGTTTAATGTGTATCTTGGGGGGGGGGGGGGCTACTTTTAGCTGGTTGGACGTTGTTTAGAATTGAAAGTCGGTACCGAATCGGTTCGCATGCACATCGTCGAGGCCCTTGTCTTCTGAATCCGAAGGACGGGAGCCGAAAGAGACAGCCGTAGGTAGATGCTCTCTCCTACGCGCCTTTGCAATCGATATCGATACTGTACGCAGCGGACGAACGCCTACTTTGTCTGCTACTCGACGCGCGGTCATCAGCCCAGAGGTTTGCGAATTGCGAATGGTCACCACACGCCCTCGAAGTCTACGGCGGCGAAGGGACTGATTGATACGAGTCATGCGTCTCTATCTGCATGGCGAGAATGGACTCTGCTAGTGCCTTTTCGTGTTCGAAAGTGTTTCTGTACCCCAAAAAATCAATCGTGGATGGTCGCTTTTACATCAGGCAGTCAAAGTCTTCACCGCCACGCCGTATGTGTAGCAATGGGGACCCTCTTCGCTGCAGGAACCGGCGGTATGGAAGCGGGTCTCTTTACATGTGGATCGGGGTGTGTGTGAAACGCTTCATCGCCCGCATGGTTGACAGCTCTTCTCACAGGACGCCTCGGCCACGACTGTGAACGGTGCTGTGGGTGCGGTGGTCCGGTCCCGAAAGAATGTAGACACCCACGTGTCGGTACACCTCACACGCCACGCGGTGCAGTGTAGCGAGATCTTGGGCGAGACGATGGTGGCTTTCCTGGCCTGCCAGGCTGGGCGATCTCAAGCCATTGCGTTGCCGCGAGAGGCTGGGCGCCACGTTACTGCCAACGGACTCTAAGAACGCGCAGCACCTGCGAACGAAAAAAGGAACTTTCCTCGTATGCTGGAGGCTTCTGTCCATGCGAGAGAGCTGCAGGTTCCACCCCGCTGGAGACGGAACGACAATGCTGGCGTCCATCTGATCACGCCCTCTCACACCTCTCCCCCAAGCCTGTCGGTAACCCTGGGCGGTACTTCGGGTGGGAAGATCTGCCTATGCAGCAGATGGCTAGGTAGGAAGTCTTGCTAACCCAGAGCTCTGGATGGACCTACTGCAGGCCAAGGGGAAGAAGGCAGGCGGTATGCTCTTCTCCCACGGCGACTGTTTTCGATCGTTCTTCTTTCGTCTTCTTCGATACGTGACGAGGTCCAGACTGCTGATTGCATCCCGGAAGAACGTCACTTGGATCTTGTCCTGCTGTTCTGTTCTTCTGTTTCTGCTGCCCGGAAATGTGAAGTATATGAGTATTTTCCCGCCACGATCTGGTCCTTCTTTGACTTCTCTGTCTTCTCGCTGGTAAAGCCAAAAAAAGAACTGGAAGGGACAGTATAGCTTCAACTATGCCTGGAAACCTCCACGCTGTTCCGCCCGCGGACGTCCTCACGAGCTGGCCGAAAGCAAATTATGTCGACCCGGTCACGAGGGCATGGATGCCGGCCTTCAGCATGACATGGCAATGCGTGTCGACCGTCCTCGTCGCCGGGCGCTTCTATCTACGAGCGAGGAATCAAGCCGGCAGCTTTGGACTCGACGATCTGTTCATCTTCCTCGGATGGCTCTTCTCGATCGCCTTCACGGCTTCCGCGTGGATAGGAAGCGAACATTTCGACTTGGATCGGCATACGTGGGATGTACCTCCCCCCTCGTACGTTGGTGCGGCATTGGTACGTCAAAAGGAACCCCCATGGAATGGTGGAAATCGAGAAAGAAGAGCGATTTGGTGTGCTAATGTGGAGGATACATACAAAACAGACCGGCTGGATCGCCCAAGTCATGTTCATCTTCAGCACCGTGCCCACAAAACTCTCCGTGCTACTCTTCTACCGCCGCATCATCAAGGGGACCCTCGACCGGCGCTGGCTCTACGCGATCCGGGTCGCCCTGGCCGTCACGGGAGGCTACGGACTCGCCGTCCTCCTGGCGTACTGCCTCATGTGCACGCCCCTCGACGCGTACTGGAAATCCTACAACTTCAGCTGGAAGCATGAATACCACTGCATCAACGGCAACGCCCTCACCATCACCAGCGGCTTCTGCAGTGTCCTGTCGGATCTCTACGCCGTCGCATTGCCCTGGGTCATCCTGAGGCACTATGACCTGTCCGCTCCGAGGAGGCAGAAGATTGCATTGAATTGTATCTTCTCTCTCGGGTTACTGTACGTCTCCTCCCCTTCTCCCCTCCTTTCCTCAAACCATTCCTCCTTCGGCTCAGTACTGATATGATCCAGCGTCACGGGCGCCGGCATCGGCCGCACCTACTACCTCTGGGCCATCAACCACACGTACGACACCTCCTGGGCGGGCTTCAACGTCTTCACCTGGTCCCTCATCGAATGCCAGCTCGCCCTCATCTGCGCCTGCGCCCCCTCCCTCCGCGCCTTCTTCCGCCACTACCTGCGCGACAGCCTCAAGCGCACGCTGGGTAGCTTCGGCAGCAGCGTCAGCCACCACCCGGAGTCGCCGGACGCGGACGATGATGATACCACCAAGGTCTGCTCGACGTCTTCGGATACGATGGTCAGGGAAGGAGGAAGACGAGGGGGGGCCGGGGAGGGGGAGGTTGATGGGGATGTGGATGTGGAAAAAGGCGTTTTGCACAGAACGGGTTCCCTGGAGCGGGTCGGCAGCGGCGGGAACGATAGCAGTCGCAGTCGCAACGTGACGACCACGACGCCGCAGGAGTACGAGATGTATGCCGTGGAGCGCCTGACGCGGCAGGTGAACCGGGCGACGAGTTGTCGGGTTTTCCGCGCCGTCGAGGTGGAAATCCCGCCTCCGACGCATCAGCAGCAGCAGCAGCAGCAGCAGCAGCAGCGGGCGAGTACGTTTTTTTGAAGAAAAAGATACCTACCTATGTTTTTTTGTTTGTTTTCTTTCTTGATGATGCGAGATGTATGTAATGTGAGCGACTTGTTTTTGAAATAGCTGTAGAAAAGGGCTGCCGGATATACGGGACCATGAATGGGATGATGAGAAGGCATGATGAACGCTCTCCGTCGAGAGAGAGAGAGAGAGGCTTTTCTGGTCTCTACGTTTCCGTCTCGGAGCTCCTTTCTTCCCCTCAATATCTGCAATGTTTGCTCCTCTCGCTCCCTCACGCCAAGAGAAATCCGTCATCTAGCCCAGTAGACCTGACCAACCCATCCAAGGTAGATCACTGCAAATACGCAAAGGGTACTCACGCTGAATGCTGCCGTACCGGCCCCTCTTCCTCTCCTCTCCTCCACCACAACAACAACAAGAAGGCATATGAAATCGAATTTGCCGTAAGGTATCTCTCTAAAGTTAGAACGCCTTGTTCATCGCCGCATGCGCCAATTCCACGCCCAAAAACGTCGCCGCATTGGCCGGCACGGCTCTCGCCATAGCCGGGCCCACGCCCGGGAAGAAAGCCTTGAAACCGCCTCGGCCGTACAGTTCCCGGATGCAGCCCATGATGCTCTGATTGCCCTCGGCGCTCTGCAAGCGGCTCTTGACCGTATCGACGGGGAAGACGGCAGTCCACATAGCGACACCCGCAGCGCCGCCGGCCGTCATGATGGCCGTCAGGCTCATCTGCCCCGGCTTGCCCGTGTCCGGGTCCTTGGGCGTCAATCGGCGCTTGAGAAGCTCGTACGTGGCGAAGTAGGCGGCGCTGCCGGGCCCGTCGCGCGCGAGGGTCATGAGGGAGCCGCGGTAGACGCTGCGGATGCCGCCTTCCTTGTAGAGCTGTCGCACGACGTCCAGACCGCCGGCGTAGCGCGGTTTTTCCCCCGGCGCGAGCTGCTTCTGGCCTTGGATTTGCAGGATGATCTTGACGCGTTCGAAGGGCGCGGTGATGACCGTCATGGGGATGGCGGAGAAGAAGCCGGCGAAGGAGACTTGGCCGATGGAGTATTGCCCGTTTTGGACGGTGGAGAAGGAATCGACGAGTTGTTTGCCGACGCCGTAGGCCCAGAAGTTCACGGCGACTTGGGGGGCATTGTTAGCAGGTGGGTTGGCCTGGTGGGAGATTGGAGGACTTACACATGGGCGTCACGCCTACCAGAGGCGCCGATACGCCAGCATACAATCCCTACAAGACAACACACACACACGAGTCAATAATGCCCACGCTTCTCTCTAGCCCTCCCAGCCAGGTAGGTAAGGACGCATGATATGGTGTATGGAGATCTTTCTTACCCTCACAGGCCCCTCGCGGGCTATCGTCTTCCGCACCACATCCATCGCACCCGTATACACCCCCTTCTCCGCCGTCTGCAAGCGCACCTTGACCAGATCAAACGGATGTCCCACCACCACCGCACACAGCCCACCTACACCGCCCGCCACGAAATCCCGCAGCGATTGGAAGGATTTCTTCGCCGCCTGTTCGACATTCTCTTTGACTTCTTGCGTGGATGAGGGGATGCTGTCTTTGGCTTTCTGGAATTCGGTCTGCGCTTGGTGTTTTGCCTGGTCCGCGGAGGGGATTTGTTGTTTGAGAGGGCCGGTGTTGCCTTGGGCGGCTTCTTTGACGTTGTCTATCGTTGAGGAGGAGGAGGAGGAGGAGGAGGAGGAGGAGGAGGAGGAGGACATGGTGGGCGGAGAGGAAGAGCTCCGGGATCGGGAGGTGAGATGGGCTCGTCTGGAACAACGGGCAGGTGGTAGAGAAGAAGAAGAAGAGAATCACCTACGAAGGGAAAAGGAGCTTTGTTTGAGAAAGCAGACGGTTTCTCTCCTACCACGCATGTGAAAAGGCGCACGGGTTCTTTGGCAACATTTGGGCCGGGAAGCTCGACAGCAAGCAGCACAGGACCGAGGTCCAACACAAGCAACGCACGGCTCCCATCCGGCTCAACTTCGGTCACCCGCGCAAGGTGGGTGCTACCCACGGCCAAAGCCGATTCATTCACTCGCCGTCACTCCTACTGTCACATGCGAAACCTATGACTTCGATCTACCAACGAACTCACCTGGTATCACAGCACCTTTCACGAACACGTGATAAGTCTAGGCCTTGGAAATGTGAGGTAGCTCAACGTGCGCCGGAAAGTCAACCGGAAACCTTACAGGACGACTCCCAGAATCCTTCCTCGATTGCTTGACCACCTGCTGTTCTCGACCACATTGGACATCTTGAGCGTGAAGGAAGGAAGGAAGGTCGAGCGGGCTCCCACGAATAAGCGTCACGAAGAAAGGGACCAGCAATGTGAGAGCCGCAAACCTCCTCTCTTCTCAAACACCCTCCCTCCAAGCGCTGACATACTCAACCAGACCATCGATCACTTCGCCTGGAAACCGTACGCACTCTGGACTCCATCCCCTACCTCCTCATGCCATCATAGCCACGAGCTCGGACCGCTGGCCTTCAGAGTCGGGTACCATCATCGGAGCCGTGATCATGGGCACTACATCACCTGGCTCCCCGATTTCGATGCAAAAGGAAAATTTACATCATGATGAAAAATAACAGAACGCGACCATTCATGTCTCATGAATGTAGTTTGGTCCTCGTATGTACAATTGTATGTCATGACGGTCACTTCCTGGTCGTAGCGTGTCGTCTCGGCCGAGTTCGTGATTCCCGTCAAAGTTCCAGATGAGAAAAGCACTGCTGTCGACTCCCCAGGCAGCTTGCAATGCCGAGAGTCTCGCACTTTGAGCGGTCCGATCACGGCTGTTATTAAAAGATGATCCCGGACTGTGGCAGACCATTCCACGAGAATTGTTGTGGCGACAATATCAAGCTAGGATCAAATTGTGAAAAGCCATCGACCGAACTGTCTTCGAAGCGATCCAGATTATCCATCATGCTGCCAGAGACGGAATTGTTGTTCTCAACGGCAAAGTCCCCGACGGCCCCCAGGTCGAGCCAGCTGAACGCGTTGATGGAAGGCGGTGCAGCATCCATCGGGTTAGGCTCACCATTGGGCCCCGGCATGCCTTGGCCACCTGCCTGAGCGGTAGCAGGCCTTGCGATGTCGGCGGGCTCTGCAATGCTTCCTGCTCTGCCCGGTGGCTTCCGCCATAACAGCTTCACGAGTCTGGAATAGCGCTCGCCAACGTCGTTCGGGCACGCACTTGACTTCTGAAGATTCTCCATTGTATCGCCAACCAGTCGCTTGACGGAGCCCCTTGCATCACCCGCCATTACGCCGGTCGATCGAGCCTTGTAGAGGAAGACGGCCGAGTAGATGACGTACAAGTAGTATCGCAGAGGCATGAAACGGAAGCATTCTTGAGGATCAACGAAACTACAGAAGGTGCTCAAGAGGGCCTTGGCTGCGTCAATGGCGTCGTAGATGAAGCGTGCGTCGGGTGTTGCGGCGACGTCTGCGAAGGGGTAAGCAGGCGCGCGTGCAGTCTGCCCGTTCTCCACAGCTTCTTGCATCTTGTTCGAGAGGCGATTCAGCGTTGCCTGATATGCGAAGGCATTGACATAGAGGCGGAGGTACTCGTAGGAGAGGATCAGGCTAGCCTTCAGAGGCGGTGAACAGGTGAAATGGCCCCATGATGCGTTCCAGTGCCGTAATGTCACCCGGAAGTCATCAATGTATTTTACGTATTCGCCGCCAAAGTTGAGTTGATTCGATCGGCTCTTGGTCGCATACAACACGTCGTGGGCGTTGCTAAACAGCTGGGTCAGCTCGAGATTGGCCTGATATATGGCGGCGAAGTTGTCGTTGACATGTAACCTGGGCCGTAGGCTGGGAAAGTCTTCTGCGCGTAATGTGGTCATCGGGCCGGGGCCTCGGGACCAAAATGCCTTTCCAATCCTGACCGAGATCTGTCTATCACTCATGTAACAGCTGGCCCACGCGAGGCGTTTCCGATTGAGGTCAGCCGTTTGGGCTTCGCTTTCTGCTCGGAAGCCGGTACGGTCGATGCCAAGAAGATAGCCCAATCGTATCGCAGTGCCAACGTACATCCAGGCGGCTTGATCTTCCTCGCCACGTCCTATCGAGGGAGTGGAATGAGGTCTTCGCGGTACCCACTCGGCAAGGATCAGCATCGCTTCGACAGCCTCCACAGCAGCAGAGCCAGTGTACACGAGGCTCGCGACGAGCGACTGCATATGTGTCGAACAATCATCATGGACCTGCCACCAATCTTTCTCATCTTTCGACGCCACCGTCAAGATTGCTGCGAGTAGGTGGGGTTCTTTGGCTGCTATGGTAGGGAGATTGTTGGGGTCCATGGCAGCGGGATTGGCCAGGGGGAAGTAAGGGTGGTACTTGTCTTCGTATCGATAGAGCAGTGCTCGGATCATCTCCATACTGAGCTGTCCCTTGTTGAGTGGAGGGTAGTCGATCATGTTGTTGTGTGTCGGCTGAATCGTCCGGCGGTGCGCATCAATGGGAGCCGTGTTGGCCCGGGTTGGCGAGCGGGCATAGACCGAGCTATGCATTGGTGGCAGTTGATTAGTGTTGGATCCCGAATCACGCTCGGCGACATGGACCAGGAACTCGAGAGCGTCAGCTGGGTTCTGGAGGTCCGTGGAAGCGACGGTATCGTCGACGGTCATCTTGGCAGTGGGCGTAGCGGGTGCATCATGCGACAGGGGAGGTAAAGTGCGCGATTCCGGATTCAGGGTGGTCCAACTGGGCAAGCGTTGCTGGCGACGGTCGAGATCATGATGGTCGCTTCGGGGTGGTGGTGGTGGTGGTGGTGGCGGCGCCAGAGGGAGCGGGGTGATGACAGTGTCGATGCTCGGGACTTGTGTGAGGTTAGTGTTGGTGTTGGTGTTGGTGTTGGTGGTGGTGGTGGTGGTGGTGGTGTTGGAGGTGGTCCGCTTGACCCTTCGACCACCTCTCCGGGAGCCACCGAGGACGCATTCGTGCTGCTCGCGAATGCATCTCTCGCACGGCGGACGACCCGGGTCTCCGCTGGAGTATCTAAGTCGAGGTGTCAGCGGAGATGGATGGTCGGGATGGTCGGGATGCAAGCGAGCATTGTCCCCGACCCGGCATTGGGTTCCCCAGATGGTTGCCGGCAGATAGCGCGTTGCCGAAGCGGGGCATCACTTACAGGTCGCAGCGAGATTTCCTCTGGCGGCAGTGAAGGCATGCTCGGTACGTGCGCTTCTCCCGCTCCGACTTGGGGCCATCTCTCTTGACGCTGCCCTGCTTGGCATTGGCAGGCGCAGGGCTTTCGGAGGAGGAAGAGTGGTGGTCGTCCCTGACGTTCGGGTCCATGCTGGGTGGGGTGCACGGGCAGCGGCAACCTTACGAGTGGATCTGCAGAGGATGAGTGCAGGTGCAGGTGGATTCCAGGTGAACGACTCGAGCCGTTTGACGGCAACTGAGAAGAGGGCGTCAAGGTGTGGGTGTGGGTGACTGGAGGAGGAAGTGGAAGAGCGTGACGCGACGCGACGGGATGGGAAAGGGCGGGAGGTCACGGTGATGAAGGACCGGCAAGAACAAGAACAGGGCACAGAGGGCACTGCAGAGCAGACACCGGCCACAGGGGGCAGGCACCACCGACGCAGGCTTCTCCGCAATTCGCATTCGCACTTCCTGGCCCCGGAGGCCCCACGGGATCGCGTACACGGCTGTCCCGGTCTTTGCAAGCCTAGCGCCACACCAGCATACCACCAGCACGAGACCAGCATCGACGAGGTCACACTACTACAGTACATGTACTGTGAGCCCTGGCAGCACATGGCGGCCGGTAAAGCCCAACGTCGGTTGCCGTAATTAGCGCCCTGCGAGTCGGTGAGCCTGCTGATGTTGTTGTTGCTGCTTCCATCTCCCGAGACCTCATCATTGTCACGTGACAGTCTGGGGAGAAGTGGAGCCAGTTCTCTACCTCCTTATACCGATATCTTCATGTTCGCCAACAACGCCCCCTGCACCCGCTCGCTCACCCGCACCACCCAGAACTTGGTCTCGTTCAGCAGGAACATCTCTCCCTTCCTGCCGAAGCAGAAGTTGGCCACCCCGCCCGCCACTCGCACCTTACCCAGCAATCTCCCCCCGGCACTCCACACGTGCACACCGTCGCCGCATCCACTGTAGACGTTGCCCTGTAAGTCACACTTGATGCCGTCGGGAATGCCTGCAATGCAATCAATGCCTCACTCAGCCACTCCACTGCATTCGCTTCACCAATGCCCATGCCCGCACGCACGCACGGAATTCACACTTCACTCACCTTCATCCGCCATGGCAAAGACCCTTCGGTTGGCCAGGAAAGACGACCCATGTCGCTCCATCACGTCGAACGCGTATCTGCGCCACCCAGTCAGTGCATCCCGGTGCATACCGCAAGGTACAAGTCAAGTCGATACATCCAAGTCGGTGCATCCAAGTCGGTGCATCCAAGTAGTTCCTTCATCATGACACTTACATTGTCGAGACTCGCGTGTGATCCGTCGTGCCATCGCCGTGGATCCAGTCGGTGTCGGTCACGTACATCGTCTTCTCGTCCGGCGAGAAGCAGAGTCCGTTGGGTCGTCCGAAGCCGTCAGCCACCACACGCATGTCCCCCGTGTCCGCCTCGAAGCGGTACACTTGACACGGCAGCTGCGGCAGAGGCCGGAATCCTTGTTCATATCCGTAGCATGGATCGGTAAACCAGATGCTCCCATCACCGTGCACCACCACATCGTTGACGCTGCTGAACCTCCGCCAGTGATACGACGAGATCAGCGTTTGCGTCTTGTATGGTGGTCTGGCCTCCATCCACACCAGCCCACCAGCTTTCGTCTGGTTGCCTTGGTCGCAGAACAGCACCCCATCTCGGTAGTTGACGCCGCCGTTGCCCATCGTCACTCCCGTCTGAAGCTCTTCATAGCTCCATCGGCCATTGCTTCTGCTCATCTTGCCCAGCTTGATGCCTTTACCCGAGGCCGTGTCCAGTCCATTGCTCGTGATGTACACCGCATCCTGATCCGGGAGATACACGCCGGCTTCGTGCGCAAATGGCCAGTCCTTCTCCAGTCCCAATTCGATGCTCGGCGCACTTCCGATGATATCCAGGAAAGCATTGTCGTGCACTGCAAAGTGCGGCTCCTGGAACTGTCGGAGGGCGAGAGCCCGGTCGAGATGGCAGCGCTCTTCCCGCGACACTCGCTGCAAGCAATCAGCATTGCGCCTCAACACCAACATCATCAGGCAGTACTACTGACCACGCAGTTCTTTGGCAACGCCATATGATCACACCGACAATTCTATAAACAGATGGCTTCCCGGTATCCAATCCTACGACGCGGGTGTTGGTGAAGACTAAGTACAGTAGGCTATCGCTCCTCCTCCGCAATCGCCGTCAGAAGCCGGTTCCACGCTTGCAGGGGACTCGCATGGAGAAATCTTGGAGCCACGAGGAACATGTGGCAGCCATATGGCCAGGCCAGGCCAGTATCCCGGTACGCCGGCGTCGTATAAGAAGGTAGCAGGACCACATCATACACTCTGTGAAACCAGGTCTCTTTCGCCAGCTTTGTGCTTGTGGACGACACACTGGCCACCCTATCTGCGTTGGATCGAAAGCGTACAGCTACCGGCAAAGTCTACATCTGCCACTGACTGAGTAGGCAGGCTATTCGTGGGTATAGACCTCGCCTCACGAACTACTCGTCCTTGCCGACTCCCTCTCTGACGGTGTGATGCAGGTTCGAAGACCCGCTTCATCCTCTTTGGCATTGGACTTCGACTTCACCCCAGCCAGCCCGAGATGGCCCCAATGATCCAACTCGAAGGCAATGTCCTCCTCTACACCGTCTCTCTGCTCACCTGCATGGGCTTTCTGCTCATCGGCTACGATAACGGTCTCATGGGTGGTTTGGTCAACACACCGCACTTCGACGGCACATTCAAGATCGACGGCAATTCAGAGTCAGGAACGAACCTGATAGCTTTGATCGTCGCCATCGTAAGCTCATAACCCCAGCCGACTGCAAGATGGTATCCCTTCGTACTCACCACACTGCCACAGTACGAGATCGGATGCTTCTTCGGCGCCGTCACCACCTCCTTCATCGGCGAAACCCTCGGCCGTCGCTGCAGCACCTTCATCGGCGTCTGCATCATGATCGTCGGAGCCCTGCTGCAAGCGACCGCCTACACCCGCGCGCACATGATCGTCGCACGCATCGTCGCCGGGTACGGAATGGGCTTCATCAACTCCACCGTCCCCGTCATGATGGCCGAGTTCGCGCCCAAAGCCACACGCGGCGTCTACGTCTGCGCCCAAGTCTCCACCCTCAATTTGGGAATCATGATGGTCTACTGGATCGACTACGGCTTCACCAAAATCCCCGGCGAAAACTCCGCCGCCTGGCGAGTCCCCGTCATCCTGCAATGCGTCTTCCTCATCGCCATGCTCCTCATGATCATGATCATCCCGGACACCCCGCGCTGGCTCATCTCGCACAACCGCCAGGACGAAGCCCTCGAGGTCCTGCGCTCCCTCAACAAGAAGAACATGTCCGACGAGTCCATCTGCGACATGCACGCCAACATCGTCAACACCGTCGCCTACGAGGCCTCCATCGGCGCCGGCAGCTGGTCCGACCTGCTCCGCTCCGACGAGATCCAGTCCCGCCGCCGCTTCCTCATCGCCTGCTCCGTCCAGGCCTTCCAGCAGCTCGGCGGCATCAACGCCCTCATCTACTACTCCAACACCCTCTTCTCCAAATCCCTCGGCTTCGACACCAACATGTCCGCGCTCATGAGTGGCTTTCTGAACACCTGGTTCTTCGTCGCCAGTTTCATCCCCTGGGTGCTGATTGATCGCGTGGGCCGACGGCCGCTGTTCCTGAGCATGATCAGCCTCATGGCCGTCGTGATGGTGGTGCAGACGGGGTTGATCTGGAATGTGGAAAACAAGACGAGCATCTCGAAGGCCTGTGGTGCAGGCGCTGCGGCCATGTTGTTCATTTTCCAGGGGGCGTTTACGATAGGTGAGTTTGGGGCTCTCAGAAGAAGAAGAAGAATACACACCGGAAGCAAAGCGAAAAGGGGGGGAAGTTGCACCAGCTAACCAGTCTCCGTCTGCTGCAGGTTTCCAAGCCACAGTCTGGGTCTATCCCTCCGAAATCCTGCCCCTGAAATTGCGCCAGAGGGGCGCTTCCATCTCCACGGCCTGCAATTGGATCTTCAATTTCATGATCGTCTACATCACGCCCCCGGCAATCCGGAATATCGGATATAGAACCTACATCATCTTCGCTGTACGTCTCCTCTCGCTCTCGCTCTTCCCCTCACCACCCTCCCTCTTCCCTTCCCGCTCTCTCACACACACACACACACACACCCCCACACACAACACACGCAACTGACTTTTTTCTTTCTTCGCCCTTCCTCAGGTCCTCAACGCAACCTGGGTGCCCATCATCTACCTCTTCTATCCCGAAACCAAGGGCCTGGCGCTGGAAGACGTCGACCGGCTCTTCGCCAAGACGGACGAGGCGCATCGCCAGATGAGCGGGATTATTGACCAGGGCAAGCCGCATGAGGACGTGGAGCGGATTCAGGATATCATTGCTCCGGGCAAGTCGTAGATGATTAGGTAGGACGAAAGAGTGCAGATGCCACAGCCGAATGGATTGATTCCCTTCTCCAGCTTGCGGGTTTCGTGTGACGCCATGTTCCATGTGACGATGTGACCAGTGAAGTGATCTCGAATTGCCCAGATTGTGGTTTGGTGTGCCGAGGTCCTCGATTGTCCCATGAGCTGATATGCCGCTGATGCCGACCGACATCGAAAGCCGAGTGGAGCGGACCTGAGCCCGAATTGGGTCCCGCTAGAGAGTATGGCTTCCCACCCGAAGTCACTCACCCCTACTCCATCCATCAATCACAGAGCCCCATATCCCTCACCAACTCCCCCACAACCACATCTATCCCCCCGGCCTGCTGATCTTCAATCCCAAAACTAATGATGACCTCATCATCCAGGAACCCATGATATCTCATCCCCCTTGCCTTCCAATTCACACTCATGGTGAAGATCATCTCGCTCTGATCGACCGGCTTCCACTCATTCCCCGGCCGGCGCCAATCCTCGTCGGGCGTGCCGCGGCCGTGGTACCAGATGGGTTTCTGGGAGATGGCGTAGATGGCAAAGGGGGAGGTCTCGTGGAAGAGCATGACGTAGGGCTCGTAGACGCCGTGGTAGTAGAAGGTTTTCTTCTGGAAGAAGGTGAGGATGTATGTGTTTTCGGGCGTGGCGTGGCAGGTTTCATCGGAGCGTTTGCAGAGGGTGAGGGAGAGGGAGTTGGTGGCTTGGTGCATCCATTCGAGGTCGTTCTGGTTCAGGGTGGGCATGAGTCTTTCCATGCATTGTCGGTCGCGGGCGAGAGGGGCGAGGTCTTTCCCGACGACGGAGCCGTCTGTTTCGTTGACTTTGGCGAAACTGCGGTGGGTGGTGTCGATGTCGTAGTGGAGATACATCTCTCCTTCTTGACTCCAGAATGCGAACCAGTTCTTCTCGAGAGGTTCTATCGGGTCCGGACGTTGCAGGTCGGTGGGCCAGAAGAATGCCGTCTCATTTTCAGAAGTCGCCTGATCGTCTCGGTCCCAGTCTACCACTCGTCTCAGATCCTGTATATATTGCCCAAGACAACTCTTCCTCGACTGTGATCCGTAGATGATATATGGCCTCTCTGGACCCCAGAAGATTCGTGCATCATGTGGTCCGATAATGCGATTCATAAAAGACAACGACCACTTCGCATCATCCTTACACACCGGACTTGTTGTAGATGCGATTGGCAGTATAAGGGGAGTCCTCAAGCATCGCATGACATTATCCGTCTTGACGAAGATGGCCTCGCAATAGAGCTCCGCATTCCAGATATCACTTTCGTCCTTTCTCTTGTCCCTCATGGCAATCACAATCCATGTCTCGTCCTTTGTTGGATGGGGCAGAATGCTCGGATTATACCCTTCCTGTCCCAAGAAATCAATCATGAAGAGGCTGCCCGTAGATGTCATGTTGGAAAAGATCTCGAGATGTTCCACCCTCATGTTCTCCTTCGAGGCCTGGTGTTGCTCCGGCGTGAGCTTGTGGGAGATGTCCCCGTTTCCAGTCCCAGGCCGCCATTCTCCCTCTTTCTCCACAGCCTCTCCGGGTCGCTTTTGCGCATCGCCATGATCGGTCGACGGTGTTGAAGGTTCGTAGACGGTATACGGCACTCGAGCCGGCGTGGTCCGCGACAGATCGAACAAGCCAAGGAGGGATAAAAGGATGACGAGGAGACCGGCGGCGATGAAAGTGGTCTTGAGGCGATTGTTGGTGACGGCGACCGAGAGGGTCATCGTTGGCGCCGGTGCCGCAGCTTCGGCATCTTTGTGAAGCATCGGGGAGAGGTGCAAGGGGTGACGCGGGGATTATTACTTGGAGGTGCTCGCTTTCGTTCCGCCAACTCGCGATCCCGAGAGATCAACTTCACCTCTCCAAGTGCATTCAACATCTCGAATCAACATCCAGCCTATACCGTGACAACTGCCATTTCTGTATCCACGCCCAGATCTGGCCTCGAGCACATCGTGATGGGAAAGTCGGACGACAGGAAGCGCGTCGGAGTAGGCCTCCCAACCATCTATCCTATCTCTCTCCTCCCTGGCCTTTTCCATAAAAGAAACTTGAACACCAGTGGTTACTGTTCCCTCTCACTGGAAGCTATGGAGATTCAGAAAGACCTCAACGCAGAATGATCGCGCCTCCAAGCACTGGTAGAAAACATCCCAGCGCTGTCGTGAGTGAAGACTAGGCAAAGACGCAGCCGACTCGTCTCTACGGCTGAGAATCGCTCACATGACGTGGAATATGGAACTATTTGATCATCGACACACCGGGGACAGAAATAGCGAGGGAAATAAGACATTGAGCTCGACAAGTTGGAGCTCAACGATGCCGTTGCAGAAGAGAATTGAAAGCAGACAAGACGGGCTTCAGCCAGCTGAGGAGGTCGGCTACCCGTCTTCTCGGAAAAGTCCAGGCCTCGAAGGTTATGCTGGCACTGTAGCAGAGCTGAGAGGCTCAGAAGGGGTTATTGTCTTGCACTATCTTTCTGGATCTGTTACCATCAGAGTATGCGTATATCGGTGAGGGCCACCGAAGCGGGAGACATCATGGTGCACCTCACATGCTTTACGAAGGTCAAGCTTGTTGTACAGGGGCAAGCCGAGTTTGACGCCCCATTTCACAAGCAAGGAGCCTGCTCTCTTTCGTTGAAAAGCAGGTGGAGTCTTCATTTGGTGGAGCACTTTGATCATCAGCCGCCAGACTTGTTAAAAGGAGAGAAATGAATACTCCCTGATCTACTCCTCCTTCTGAGGGAACACCTCCGTTTCGCCCAATTGCATGGCTGGACTACAGCGTGAACAACTTCGACTCTCACACCGTGTGGCCAACCGTCCTCTGTGCAAAAATCGTCGCCTTCTTGGATAAGCTTCTTCTTTCGATCTGATGCGCCAGCATCCTCCTGTCCGCCGCTCTTGTAAACATGAACAGGTAGAGTCCATGGCGAGTAGGCAATTGGCTTGCCATCCAAACTCACCTCCATGAGCCAAGCTCCTTCGTCAAGCATGCTTGTGGGTAAGCGTGCATAGCTGCCAGAGATTCGCGATTCGAGTGTGCTATCGGGCCACATCCTGTTTGCAGACATCAGTACTTCTGTCGACCTGTTGATTCGAAAGAGATGATATACTGACGTTTTTATCTAAATAAATCATTCCAATTCGCAAGAACGATGATTTTGGCTATGGCTGCGCGATCAGCCAAGCTCACAGGTTCTAGTCTCAATGCCACTTTCTTCCGTGGGTACCCGGTATCTAACTTTCACATCTTCTGTGTCACAGGATTCTTGTTCCAATTTGCATCTTCAGCTCTCAGCTCCGAAGCATCAGCCCCACCCGCGCACTCCCACGATCAAGAAGACTTTCAAGGTCGTCTGGAGAGTCCTCTTATCTATATCTCAATACAATACCTTCTCATAACGAACGGTCCCCTCGTCATCCACATGGCACGCAGACCTTCTTGCCCTCAAGGACCAACATCCCAGATTTGGTATCCCGCAGGATGAGAAAGGTCGTGACGCAATGTTACTGGAATCTATTCTCTACGCATCTCTCCCCAATTTTCACGCCAAGATCGCAGCAGCAAGGAACGTAATCCTATTAACACGGGATATCCTCCCAACAACACCATCCATACTTCTCACTTCATCCGCAATACTTAGAATCACATAGTAGACCCCAACAGCAAGAATCTGCGGCGCGGACATTGCAATATTATGGAGACGGATGATAGAACCTGAGTCGTCCGAGCCTGGTCTCTGTTTCTTCTCATCGTGATCTTGCTCCAGAGCTTCTCCGATCAAAGTCAAGGGCGCCCAAGAGGCGATCGCCCATGACGGGGACACGGAGGCAATGAGAGCGATAGCGATAGCTGCAAGGAGGTCTGTGACGACGGCCGAGGAGGACATTTATGGTGGCCGCTGCGATGAAAGAGATGGTAGCATCGCAGAGTGCTGCCATGGTCACTAGCTGATCTCCCTTCGCATGTGAAGACGGCCGGTCTTGGCATCAACAAGCTGTGATCGGTCTCCGGCATGTCCCGGCTTGTTGAAAGCTTCTGTGCTTCACTTCACCCTCGACCATCATCCACAATCTTCCGTCCGCGACGTCTCTCAACTCAGCCACAGGCGAAGTTGGATGGTGGAGTGCATTGGAGATGATGGCGGTGGCAGTGCAGGTGAAGACGGAAGAGACGGGACGGGAGGATGGGAGTGGCCCGGGGCGAACGACAACGAACCGCCGACGTCACTGTGTCGCTCGAACTCTGACCAAGTTTCTGCAGCGACCAATATCACTCTACCCGCAAAACAAGGCGCACGCGACCAATCCTTCGCTAGCCAGTCAAGTGCTGTTTTCCTTGCAATCCTTCCTTTCTTCTTGTTTCATCCCTTGTTGTTGTTTGTGGTATACAGAGCTCACTACAGCGGCATCGAGCCCATCTCCTCGACCAACACCATTTCACCGCCAACGACCTTCACAATGCGAGACCTCCTCCTCCCCGCCTCGTTACTCGTCGCCCTCGTATCCGCGTCGCCAGTATCACCGCCCCAACCGGATCAAGTGGTACTCGAGGAACCGCATCCAGAGATCACGCCCACGGCTGTCCGACGCGATGCCACCCGAACATACAATCGGCCGCGAGACATATTGAGCGATCTCAACTCCGACATACACGGCATCTTGACTGCATTGGGATCGGATGTACCAACATACGTCGCCAGCGGCATCCTTCCCTTCTTCCAGGAATTTCCCACCGGCGGCGCCGTTGTCAGCTCGCTCGGGCTCAACGACCAGGAGCTCGCCGCAGTACCAACACAAGCGCTCAACTTCCCACCATACGCAAACTATACAGATCAAGGATGGAATGTGCGATTTCACGGGAACATCTACAAGCAACCAAACACATCGGAAGAGAAGCTCAACGATCTGGCGAACAAGTTCTTGATTGGTACTTCGATTTCGCAGCTGCCAGCAGATCAGGCTGCCATGGCGAGAAATGTGACCGCTGAGATCTTCATCGTTCAGCAAGGCAACGTCAATGTGTCGCCAATTGCCGTGGGACCGTTCAACAATGGCCCAGGAATGAGCCAAAATGTCACTCTCCCGTCTGAGACAACAGACGAGGGTGACTACGATGTCTTCCTGCCGATCAATAGCAATGGATTGATGAGAGGAAATGAGACACAACAGATCCAAAAGCTGTCGACCCATGTCACCAACACAACGGAAGGAAATGGAACGGCATACCTCGTCCCAGATCAAGGCCTGACTGTCGTCTCCGACATTGACGATATCCTGCGCGTCACCAAAATCTACGATCCCAAAGAAGGCCTTCTCAACTCCTTTGCTCGGCCATACACGGTCTGGGAAAATATGGATCAAATCTACGCCAACTGGTCCAACAGCTTACCAAATGCTCACTTCCACTACTTGACAACTCTACCTGAGCAAGTCACGCGAAGTTACGAGTCGTTCATCTACGCCACGTACCCAGCTGGCTCCTTCGACACTCGTCCGTTGAACTTCAGCGATGTCAGCGCTACGCTCAGCATCCGACTTTTCCTCCTCGAGAAGATCTTCCATACTTTCCCGCAGCGAAAGTTTGTACTCGTCGCCGATACGTCGAACAGTGATGTGATGCGGGACTATCCACAGTGAGTAAATCTTCATGTTGAGCTATGAGCCTTATTGATATTGTATGCAGATTGGCACATGACTACCCGGACCAAGTCCAATGCATCTTCCTCCGCAACACCAGCGCCACCGATTCCGAAGACAAGTTCCCCTACAACACCGACGGCTTCAAAGGCCTGAACCAAACCAAATACATGTTCTTCGTGCATGCCAACGATCTCATGGGCATCAACATCGCCGGAGATACTTGCTACAACACGTCGATACCGCAGAACGTGACCTTCGGATACCAAGGACTGCCCGGCGGCCAGGATACTGCTGTGAACAGCAGCGCGAACCATACGGGCGGAGTCAGCACTTTGACCGTGAGTAATGGAATGACGTTCTTTGCGTTTATCAGCATGCTGTTTTGGCAACTTCTATAATGTCTGCAAGCGCTTCAGGCGAAGACCTGAAGATGATTGATGAGGTAGAGGGATGCAAGGAGAGGAAGCACTCGAAGCAAGGCGTCTGTCATGAGTATAGGGCAAAGCAGTTTTCACAACAATGAACTCCGTGATTTTGGTTCCTGTGATCCGGCTCCCCACGAACCTTGTCTACGGAGCCGCATCCCGTCTGTTCCTGAATGTCCAGCAACCTCGTCTGGCAACTTCCCCGAGCACAAATCGAGCGTCGCTCATTGAACGGCAAGTTTAACCGCATCATCACAGAGTTAATTCCAGTCGCAGGAGTAGCGGTCAGTTGTCCCGCCGTGCGAACGAACAGAAATGGCCAGCTCTACCGCAAGAAGACCCGGCGACTTCGAGCACAGCAGCCTTGCGGAAAGCTTGTAAGAAACACCTGCGGGAGACGTTGGACAAAAAGGGCGTTTATATGCAAGGTGCCTGAGACCCTGACCTGACGTAGCACTAGGGAGCATTATGATGCCATGTAGCCAGACCTGGAAATGGAGCTCATCAAGGTATATGATACCTTGACTCTCTGCCTGCCATTGCGGATACTTTTCGTTACTGGTAGGTGAGTATCAACTGTCACCAAGATGGTCACAACTGCAGCATTGGCGTTCATGTTGGCGGGTCTGAGTGCTGCTCAGACTCAGCCCAATGCTTCGAAGTGGGGAGAGATTCTCTATGATCGTGTCAAGTATGGACCGGAGATGGAATTGCAGCATTTGTACTATGGGCAGTTCCCAACTGGTAAGAGCTCCTCAAGGCGGACCATCGATTACACCGAAAAGGGTGCTGACGGATGGCGTAGGGGTTGCCGTCTCCAAGGAAGGCAGAAAGTTCTCAAACTACCCCCCGGGCCTGGATCCAATGAACACCAACAACGGCATGAATGGAAAGTTCACCATCGGAGAGCTCTTCCCCAACAATACGGAGAGAGCGTGGCCAAGTGCTGAGATCAACAATCCGCCGGGCGGAGCCATCAACTACACCACCAATCCCCCCACCGGCGCCAACTATCCCAACTACTTCATCGGTTCGCAGTCCATCATTGTCGATTCCAAGAACTTCGCGTGGGTCCTCGACACCGGCCGCTCTCTGACTCCGGACGGCGTCCTCGTCAACGCCGTCACGGGTGGCCCGAAACTCGTCAAGGTCGACATCCCCACCGGCAACGTCCTGCAAACCATCGTCTTCCCCTCGACCGTCGCCTACGGCGATTCCTACCTCAACGACGTGCGCATCGACTACGCCCACAGCCCGGGCTACGCCTACATCACCGACTCCTCCCTCGAAGGCCGCAACGGCCTCATCATCGCCGACCTCTCCACCGGCACCTCCTGGCGCCACCTCGACGGCTCCCCCACCGTCCGCCCCCAGGCCCAGAACGTCGAATACCTCTGGGGCGTGCCCCTCTACGCCTTCCAGCCCGGCGGCAAACCCTTCACGTACGTCTCCTTCGGCTCCGACGGCATCGCCCTCTCCGCCGACAGCGCCACGCTCTTCTGGAAATCCGTCGGCGGGAGATACATGTACAGCATCCCGACGGCGCGCCTGCGCGACCACACCAGCGCGGATTCCGAGATCCTCGCCCAGAACAGCATCGCCACCCTCGGCCAGACGGGCATCACCGACGGCATGGAAACCGACACCAACAATTTCATCTACCACGGCAACATGGAGCAGAACGCCATCGGACTGTTCAACCCGGCCAACGGGTCGGATTCCATCTTCATTCGTGATCAGAGGCTTAATTGGGTCGATACCATGTCCGTTGGCTTCGATGGCTATCTGTACTTCACGTGCAACCAGCTCGTCTTTGGCTCCATGATGTACCCGGGCACGGACCGGAGGCAGAAGCCATACTCGCTGTGGAGGGTGAAGTTGCCGGGCAATGGCACCAAGACTTCCTGAATCAGAAGACTATGACGAGAAAGTTGGGACCACTCACTAGATATATTGAGGAAGTGTATATATATACCCCTTCTTGGGAAAGCTGTATCTCTCACATCGTTGGTGCCCGTCGTTTGACAATGCCAATCTTTTCCCGTTTACCTGGAAATTGCAAAATACAAGGTGATGAGGCCGAGCACAAAACGACAGTCAAGTAAGCCACATTGAAACAAAGATAAATTGACATGAACCTTTCATCCCTACTACTACCTCTCTCAGGTTTTGTCCCGATCCTAAGCAAACCCCACCGAGTCTCCCAGATCCACCCTGCCTACACTCCACACCTCCCTCTCATCCTCAACTTCATCACTCGTCAACCCCAGGCCCCCAGCGCCACCCTCCGCTTCCCTCCGCTCCCGGGCCTGCCCACTCAGCCGCAAAGCGATTCTCTTAAAGTACTCCTGCATACTGCGCTTCTCGCCGGGTCCCAGCTCTTTCCCGGGTCCTTGCGTCATGTACTTCTCGAAGACTTCGCCTTCGACCTCGACGACCTGGAAAATGCCGAGGAAAGCCGCTTCCGCGGAGAGCTTGATGGGGATGACCGGGTCACGGACCAGCTTGAAGACGGGCGGGACGATGAGTCCGAGATGGGGACGGAGGAGCTCATTGTTCTCGCGCGAGACGGTGCGCAGGACCACGAGGGTGAGACGACGGGTGTCCACCGGCTTGCTCGGGTCCAGAGCGGCTTTCAGCGCTTCGAGAATCGGCTTCGTTCCTTCGAAGCTCTTGTTCCCGCTCTCGGTCAAGAGGTATTTGCCCGCTGCTAAGACGGCATTCGCCGCGATGAACGGCTGGCTATGCCCGGCCCCAAGCACCAAGGTGTTTCGCGTGATATCGTCCAAAGTATCCGTCAGTGCTTCTGGTGCCTCGATCAAGACAGCATTGAGCGCGAGGATAGACGAATGCGAGAAGTCTTTCGTCAGAACACGGCCCTTGAGCAATGGCGTGGCAGTCTCCGCAGGCAGCACCTTGATGAGAGCTCCCAGAAGCTTGGCGTAGGTGATGTTCAGCGAATCGTCCGCATCGCCTGAGTCGGAGTCGATGAGACCCAAGATCGAGTTCTTGGAGACATCGTTCATGTTCGAGCCGGCCTTGCTCACGACCTCGTATAATGCCTTCAGCATAGCATTCTTCACTCCAGCGTCAGTGGTCTTGGATCCAGTCACGAGCTCGGCAATGAGAGGATCAATTCGTGGGGTCATCGTAATAAGTGTGCCGAGTGCTTTGGCGGCTCTTGATCGCAACACTTCGCTCGATGGGTCGGCCAGGGACTTTGCGAATGTCCTCTGCAGCTGCGGCAAGAAAGGCTTGAGAAATGTCGGGATCTTCTCTAGCAAGTTGTTGAGCGTCAACAAGATCGCAGCCTTAAGCTCAGTTGAGCGTTCAGATACAACACGGATGAGCGGGCCCGTAATCTGTGTCACGAACGGTCGCAAACCATCTGCGCTGGTGCGGTCGATCAGATCTGAGAGCGCAAGGGCTGCTTGTGTTCTCTGCTCGGCCGAACCATTCATAAGACCCTGCAGGAATATGGGAAGAATGGCATTGATACCCTTGGGCAGAGAAAACCCAGGCAGCGCATGGCCAGCGACGCCAACTTGATTGAGGGTCTGCCGTGTTGATACCACGAGCGACTCCATCTCTTCCTTCTTCAGTTTCTGCATCAGAGCACTGAGCGCCGTCCATGCGGCCTTAACGACTTCCGCATCGCTGTCATCAAATGCAATGAGGAGTGCGCGGATGAGATCAGGGTAGTAGCGAGAGAAGTCGATGTCCGTCTGCTCAAAGAACTTCGCCAAGTGTAGATCTGCTGCGGCGCGTCTGCGATGGTCATCGTGCTTGGCCAAAGCAAGCATTGCGCTCATGATGGTATTGAGGCCGTCATACTCATCGACAGAGAGTAAGATGGTATCGAATGATGCTCCTAGGTCTGCCTTGAGGGTCTCGTCCTTGGAAGATATGATGTTGTCCATCAGTGCGTTCAAGATGTTCGGTATTCTTCTGGTCATTGAAGAGCTGGCTACCTCGGCGAGAGAAGCAATGGCCTTCGCATTGAATGCTGAGATTGGCGAAGTTATGAGCGTAGGCAGCAAGTTGGGCAGGATGATGTTCGATCTTGTCGCATCCGTGAGTAGCGTTAGCAGGGCAGAAAGAGCATTGTCTTTCTCCTCTTCAGAGCGGAGCAAGGTGAGCAGATGAGGCAAGACCTGATCAACAGCACGCTTGCCGAGAACCTTTTGCAACGAATCAAACGCCTCAGCAGCAGCCCCTCTGACGTCCTCATTTGGATCCACCAGAGCAGTACGAACAACTGAGATGAGCGTCTTCTCGTAATCTTCAAGCGAATCTGGTGCGGCGGAGGTGATCAGCTCACGCAGAGCAATACAGATACCTTGTCGGGCATCTGTATCTGTCGAGGTCTGCAGGCCCTCTTCCAAAGTGGGCAGAAGTGTTGCCAGCACGCCTTCTCCGGCTTTCCTAATAAGTTCACCGAGAGCATTGCCGGCAATGACCTTCTGCTCCATATTCGAACTAGCCAACCTGCGGATGAGCAGTTGCGTGAGAGTTGGAACGAGTTCACGCAGCGTACGCGGCGACGAAACGAGGGCTTTCCAGACGTTCATGGCCGATGTTCGCACAAGACCAGAGGTATCGCAGCGACAGATGTAAAGCGCAGAGAGTACGCGATTGCGCTTCTCTTCGCCCAGTACCTCCAGCAGAGACGCACCAGCCTCGTTGGCATTCTCTTCCATATCCTCTGCTTCTGCCTTGCCACTGATACCAGTGAGATTGAAGAGAAGGTCTCCAACAAGCTCGACGGAGCTGAGACGGATACGGTAGCTGTCGTCAGCCAAGCCACGTTCGAGCTCAGGTAGTAGCAGCTCAACGGAACGAGACGCAAAGTTCTTGACGAGGAGCCGACCAGCTCTAAGAGCAGTCTCACGGATCGACTCAACATCATCCGCGAGCCCGGCCAGGATAGGTGGAATGATCCGGGACAGGTAGTTGGCGAAGCTGTTTCCGAAGCAAGCGGGCAAGAAGATAAACAAGGACATGAAGCCTTCGCGGACAGTGGACTTCGAGCTCGATACGTTCTGTAAGATGGTGGGAAGCGTCTCTTCCAGACGACCTGTACCCAGACCAGCCAGCACTTCTGAAAGAGCCTGGGCAGAACCAAGACGGTCGCCAGCTCCTGTGTCTGATTTGAGTGTGGACATCAAGCTTGGGATCAAATCTGGCAAAGCATCTTCGCCGAGCTTCTCGATCGTTGAGCCTAAGGCCTTCGAAGCAGTGGCTCGAGTTGTAGGCACAGGATCGACGACGGCCACGCGAAGACCAGCAACCAGGATCGGAAGATGAGATGTAAGGTCGCGTTTCTCTGTAAGGTGTGCAAGACTGCCAATGATCTGTGCAGCCTTCCGCTTGGTTGCTGATCGGTCTCCAAGGCCACGCTCCAGGATTCGGACTACCAATGCCAGCGATGGGGCATCGAGGTAATGAATGAAATTGACCTTGATGAGCGCGTCCAGTGCTTCGTCGGTATATTTGGTAGGGTCACTGAGAGCTTTCAGGAGGATGTTGACTTGGCTCTTGACTTCTGGATTGCTGATGACCTCTCCGAAACGCTGCAAGCTGCGGTTGGCAGAGGCTCGAACTTCCTTGTGGCTGTCGTTGAGCACTTCCGTGAGCGGCGGAATGATGTCGGGCAGGCTGACTGCTAGCTGTTGCGGGTCGAGGTACGCCATGGCGCCTAGAGAGTCACAAGCACCCTTCTTGCTTCGCCATGCTTGATCGTCCAGCCCTTGTAGCAATTGCGGTAATACCTGCTTGACACCAAACGAGCTCAGGGATGAGAAGCACGTCTTCGCGGCGTCTAAGCAGGCCTCTCGCACATCCGCGCTGTTGTCGCTGAACCCGCCCAGCAATTGTGGTACAATCTGAATCACATAGGGTTCGAACACGCGGCCTAAGAGAAGTGACAGGAGCTCGTAGGCGAGAAAAGCACCTTGACGTTCGTTCGAATCTTTCTTGTTCTCAGTAGCACTCCTGAGAGTTGACAACAGTCGTGTCTCCTTCATAATAGCGATGCCGCGACCTTTGACGATGCCAGCCACGCCATACGCAGCACCCCTTCTGGCGGCATACTTCTTGGCATGGAGTGTTTCCTCGATTGTCTGCTGAAGATACTGGGTGGCCTGTCCACTGGAGGCTCGGACCAGCGGCGGTAGGCATTGAGCAACCGCGTATTGAACCGATTCCGACGGAGTGCTAAGTGTTGAAAGTAGTCTGTTGACGACTTTGGGAATGCGTTCATCTCCCTGTGGCAAGTGTCTAGCAAGAGCACCATACAAGATAACAACGGCTTCGTTGACAAGATCTTGTTCCTGATTGCTGCTTGATCGGGCCAGCGTGTCTTCGCAAAGCGTCATGAGGGCTTCCACCTGGTCTTTGCCGCGATCCGACACTATTGCAGTTGCGGCATCGACCATGCTGTCTCTCACAGCGGTGCTCTTGTCACTCAACGGACCCTTCTCGATCATGAAGTTCAAGAATGGTAGCAGCTGTTCTGTCGGGAATATCGGTGACAGCTCTCTGAAAGCAAGCGCGTACCCGTGTCTAGCTTCCCAAGGATCTGACATGTCTTTCTTAACAGGCATGCCGTATCTATCCAGCTCGGGCTTTTTCGGTTTGGCAGCTTGGACATAGGCATCTTGGAGCTTGCTGAGGACGTCTGCAAACGACGTAGCGCGGTCCCTAATCGCCGCGGCAACAGCTCGTGCGGCTGCTCTTCGAAGTTGAGAGTCTTTTGACTCTAGATATGGCAGGCATCGAACTGCTGCGCCCTCCACGACCTTCAGTTCGTTCTCTTCCCAAATTTCGTGCGCAATGCTCGCGTTCTCTGCGTCGTCATCGTGGCAAGCTAGCCAGATCTCCTCGTAGAATTCACGGTCTGTCAATTCCAACTCAGAGCTAATTGCTTGTAGAACCGCACTTCGGACAGAACTGTCGGACACAATCGCGCCCTTCACGATTGTGTCTGTTTCTGACTCGTTCATGTTGGGTGCTATGTAGCGGCAGAGGTCGGCAAAGCAATCCTTCAGAGGCTTGAAGTGTTGCGTGTACTTCAGCATGGATGCAATCAACGTGTTTGAAAGCTTCTCTCGAGGAAGGCGTGTATCCTCGCAAGCTCCGGTGTGGAAGGACAAGAACTCAATGGCGAGAATCACTTGTTCGTCTGCTTCCTCGCCAGCTGTGCGCTCGATGCCTCCGTTTTCAAGAACCAAGAATATTAACGCAAGAATGTAGCTCAATGTCACTGTCTCGAAGGGCCGCTGCTCTCCCAAAAAGCGGAGTCTGTAAAGCAACCGCGTGACTAGATCCCCAAGAGGTTCTGCGAGGAGATTCTCTGGCAGCATAGTGACGCCCGCTGCTCTCAATGTGGCCACACCTACAAATGGTCGCAAAGGTCCAAGACGCGCCGATGTCTTCTCCGAACATTGGAGATATCCAAGAGATGCGGCATTTCCGAGCACTAGAGCCGCACCAGCTTGGATTACCTCGAACAGCAACTTCACGGATTCGCCAAACCAGTCTTCCGCCTCAGTCGGTGGGCCGGTAGCGAGTGCAGTGATGATTCCGATCCCGCGCCGAAGTCTAGCATCTACCTCTGCAACATGATTGCGGATCTCAGACTCTTTTCTCAGCTGAGCATTGACTTTGGCTTGTTCATCTGCTGTGAGCTTCTTAGTTTGGCCTTTCTTTTGGGCAATCTGAGCCCTGAGTTCTTCTTCCCATTTGAGAGTGTCGTAATCCTTGTCTCCCTTGCTGATCTGTCGGGTGGGTGCCTGTTTCGAGAGCACATCCACAAAAGCAGTACCTTCTGGTGTTCGATAGATGGCCGCTTCAGTAGGCCCAATATCGTCCAGCTGTCGAGGATCGAGGTCGAGAGAAATCTGGGCAACCACGAGCGGTGTCATCACTCGGGGAGCCACGAACGCGAGATCTGCTGCAGCACCGCACGCTGCAGATTGGAACGCTTGCAGAGGCTTCCAGACAGGGTTCTCGGTGACCTCCAGTATCCGGACAAGGCAGTCTCTGGAGTGTTTCTCAGCCAGACCACCAGGGTCTGTTCCAGTACGTAGACAAAGCTCGATCCACGGCACATTTGGGACCAACTGCGGCCGACATAGAACCACAAGGGCTCTCAGCTGCGTTTCCAGAACATCCTTATCCTGGGCGGCTCCTAATCTGGCAGCAGTCTCAGAGTCCATGCAGACCGAGCGTACGACTTTGAATAACTCATTGCGCCCAGTCTTGGATGCGATCGCCGCACTATCTTTGTTTTCTAGCTCTATGTCTTCGCACCATTGCCAAAGCCCATTGGCAACGACCTGGGCAGTGAGCGTCTGGCTGGCAACGTAAAGATCCTGTAGAGCCCGCGCTGCTTCTTTACGCACTTTAGGCGGGAGATTTGTCGATGCGATCAAATAGATGATCGCTTGTGCCCAGCTTATTGCTTCGGGTTCTCGGCCATCTCTGCTGTTGAGCTTGGGACACACGGAGATACAAGTTCGCAAAAGCCACCTTAGATCGTCTTCTGCCGTGAGCTTGGTATACACTCGTGGATTCAGCAGGAATGAAGGCTTTGGTTCAAGCGTCAAGACCTTCTCCGCAACGCTCGCCTTCTTGACAATGGACGCATTCTTCAGAGATGGCATGCTTGGTGCCTTTGCCAAACAGAGTGCCGAAGCAGCGAAGGCCACCGAAACCTGGCCGTTCTGTACGGCAGGCAACGGGTTAGAGTTGACCTCACTGAACACATCAATGAGTCTACCGACGCAAGAATCGAACAAAGTAGCAGTGGCCTCGTTGCTGAGAGTGTCTTGATCGACGGACCAGATGCATTCCGCAAGCTGCAAAGCCCAGAGACGGCGCATCGGAAGGCGCTTCTCTGCCAGCCCTTTATTGAATGCATCAATTGTCGCCGTCTCAGGCTTCATGCCGTTGGTAAGAGCGAAGCGAGTGTACGAGCCTATGCAGCTTATTTCTGCCGATGCAGCGGGTTCGTTGGTTTCCTTGGTCGCGACTGTGACAAGTCCTTGTGGCACCTTTGATGCGAGCGCTTGGCTTGGCTGCAGTGCGGTTAGCATGTCGGCATGAACTACGCGTTGTTCTGCAGAAGTAACTTTGTTTGTCTTCAAAGGCGTCAGGATTTCATCTGCCGCTTTCAAGACCAACTTTTCGTCATGTGCTCGCCGTGCCAATGCCCTGAACGTTCGCAAAGCACCTTCGCGGATCGCTGTGTTCGTAGACTTGATGTTGGCGAGAAGCGGCTTCAGCAAGTTCGATGCTAGGGGATCAGACAAGTCTAACTCCGCAGGCAATGCAATGATCACGGGAGCCACAAGATCATTCAAGACAACCTCTGGGGCTCTCAAGAGAGACTTTTCCACAGCAGGTACGATCTCCTTCTTGAGATCCTCTGCAGTGACGTATGAAGCGAAGAAATCGTGAAGTGCAGTTCCCACGTAGGCAGGTTGCTGTGTTTTGGAGCCCAACATCTCGCGCAGGTAGAACGCGAAGTATTCCGACTTTTTTAATTCCACAACCGTTTCCTTGCCAGGCACTCTTCGACAGACACCCGCAATAATTCCAAGCGGAAGGGCATTCTTCGGTGTAGGCGTGGGTCCCTTTGCTGCAAGAGCTGCAATGCACTCGGTGATCGCTTCTGGGCCAAACGGTGCCTTCAAGACCGCGCGAAACGCCCTGCGGCTGACTCTGAAAGCCGTCGCGAAAGTGCTCTCCTTTGGCTGCGATGCCAGCAAGATGTTGAGCGCATTGGTCAAAGGCTGAACTGCAGTCTTGCCCCAGATATGCCATGAATCCTTCTCTTTTGCGGACGCTTGTATCAACAGCGAGCACCATCGCACCAGCACAAAGGCATTTGCGGGAGCGATGGCTCCCTTGGTCGACTCTTTCTGGAGATCCTTAACAAATCCTGCCAATATGGTCGACGCCTCCGGCGCGTTTGCAATACCGGACAGACATGTTTCCACGGCCTGGCGAGATCGGGTATCGACGTAGAGAGGGAGCGTATCGAAGAGAGCGTGCAAGAGAGCAGGGAGCTGGGACAAGGGGATTTCTATGCTCGCGTCAGAACCATGGGAAAGATAGAGCAGACAGAGAGCCTAACACCTACCTCGACTCACGAGCTTGTGGTGGAGTGTATGGAGCTCAGCAGTCCGTCGCTTGGTCGAATTGGACAGCAGCACCTGGCGCATATCCCAGATATCGAGGCCGCCGTCTCCATTAACCTCCTGTTCCGCCATGTTGCGCTCGTGTGTTTACTGTCCCATGAGTCGGTCGGGAATACGCAGTCTTAGAGGTTTCCAGCTGCTTCGAAATCCATCCGCACCAAATCTGCTGCGGCGAGCGATTGTGGTGATCCAGCACGGGCCGAGAAGCGCAGATTCCGTGATATTCACCAGCAAATGGGCCAGATGCGGCGGTGTCTGCTTTTGGTTCGGAAAGTGTTGTACAGCACGGGATTTTGCGCGAGTTGCAGTCTTGGCGGACAATCCTCGGACTTATCGGTCGAGACGTCACATCCCAGGCGCTTGATGCTTGCTCCCAAATTTATGCAAACGATCAACAACCACTTCACTTTCCCACACCTTCGCATCATCTACGCGTCAAAATGGCGGGCGGAAACAAGAAGAAGAAGACCAAGCCCGCCGCAAATCCCGCGAGAGGCTTCGCCACGACATCTGTCGCCTCGAAACCGAAGCCTGAGAATGCGTCAGAAGCAAACGGCAGTAAGAATACATCTGGTCTCGCTACTCCAGCAGACAAAGCCACAACGCCAGGATCGGCACCTTTCGACCATACAGCGCTGAACAATAGCACTCCTTCCAAGTCTGAGAAGGAGCTTCATGAACTCAGCCCCGAGGAAATGGAAGCGCAACTTGAGGCTTCAGAGCTTCAACAATTCGTTGAACGGTTTGGGCCAAAAGCCAAAAAGGAAGCCGTTCGTCAGGTCACTCGGCTACTCACAGACAAGCGTCTGCTTCGAGGGCAGTCTGACTTCCTCTCGGTGAAAGACTGGTTGCCAGACGAGCTCATGCAGCAAATACTCGACCTGACGCATGCCGATCGACGCCATGAGTCGAGTAGCGTTACGAAGAACAAGCTACCAATCGGAGACGATCTCGTCGCAAAGGTATGGCAGCTGCGGCAGTGTCTCATTGATCTTGCAATTCCTATGTCGCGAGTAGAAGATGTCCTGGCCTGGATCGTGGCGAACCCACCGTCAGATTCTTCGGGTCCCATGTGGGGTCTCGATGAATGTTTCGAATGGCTTGCACTTCATTGTGAAGATGGAGAGCTGGACGAGTACGACTACGTTAAGCCAAAGACGTCTGCTGCAATTGCCGAGGAGTCAGAAGACGATGTCGATGAGCCGAAGCCCGACTGCAAAGCAATGGACCTGATTGTTAAGCCAAAGGATGCCAAGATGCAATCTGGAACGTTTGAAGCAGACGAAATTCAAGTCAGCGATGTTGAGAGTGATCTCGAGCCAGACGAGCTTGTATCGGTGTACTTGCGGACTAGGACGCGACTGTTTGAGCTAAATCCAGACACGGAAGGTGGTCAAACTGGCAGAGGCAAGTCAAAAGGCTCGAAGCAAATTGTCAGCTCGGCTCCCAAGAGGGCTGGCGAGCGCAAGCTGGAACAGAAGATACAGAGGATAGAGTCCGATGTGCTGTTCGATAAGCGCGGCGCTGAAGCCCAGTGGGCGGGCATGAAGACACAACTCTCACGTGATGCCGCAGAAAGGCGAAAGCTGCAACTGCATATCGAAAATACTCCCAAGGCCAACGGCTCTTCGTCACCGAAGCCTGAAGAAGGGGCAGTCAACGATGAAGCGGAAAAACTCGGACAGGAAATCCTCGCGGAAGCGGACGACGAGGGTGACATGCTCAGCGGCATGTTCGATGCTCTACCCGGTGTCTCAGGAGAAAGTGTTGCGAGCAATGGTGGCTCAGCAGAGAACGTCTCGATCAGAGACTTTGGCAAACTGACCGGCATGAATCCAAAACGCGTGCTCGAGGAAGCCTGCAAGGCTCGAGATGCACGCTCAAAGCTGGTATACAAAATGGTTTCTCCTACCACATACTCCAGTCGCCACTCAGTCACTATTCAGTGGTCCAAGGAACAGGAGCCATTCGAAGCAAGCTATATGCCCAACGTCAACGTCGCTCAAAAGCCTTCAGTCGTTACGATGACTATGGCACAAGTTGCCACGCCAGACATAGGCCAGAGTGAAGCGTATATTGCCACAGCTGCGCTTTTTCTCATATTCTCGGGTTCTCCAAAGGAAGAAAAGGCGCACCTGCGACTACCGCCTGCCTTTCGAAATCTTTGGGACGAATTTGCGAAGGCAAAAGAAGAATACATCCTAGCAGCAGACGGTGCTATCGTAAAAGAAGTCCGGGAATTGGTGGAGAGGAATCGTCCACTGGATGAGGATAGCGATGATGAAGTCGTATTCAACGCCAACAGTCGGCGACAACGCCTGGACGGCGCGAGTGGGGCTAACACCCCAACCACGCGGACTGGTACGCCCAGATTGAATGCTCCGGAAGTCTCTGAAGAGCTGCAACAACTATGGCAACGCAAAGTCAACAATCCGGCCTACCAGCGTATGCTCGTTGGCCGAATGAACCTACCCATGTTCCAATTCAAAGCTTCTGCATTGGACACTGTTCAACGCAACCAGGTAACTATCTTGTGCGGCGAGACAGGCTGCGGTAAATCTACTCAGCTACCAGCATTTATCTTGGAACACGAGTTGTCGCAAGGAAGGCAATGTAAAATCTACTGTACAGAGCCTCGGCGTATCTCGGCCATCTCACTCGCTCAACGAGTGAGCGAGGAAATGGGAGAGAATAAGGGCGACGTTGGTACTGCTCGCTCCCTCATAGGATACGCAATTCGTCTGGAATCGCAAACAACTGCACAGACCCGTCTTGTCTACGCTACTGTTGGCATTGTACTTCGCATGCTGGAGAACTCGGATGGTCTGAACGACATCACCCATCTAGTCATTGACGAAGTGCACGAACGATCCATTGATACGGACTTCTTACTCATCGTACTACAGTCTCTGATGACGAAGCGTCCAGACCTGAAGGTGGTACTCATGAGTGCTACTGTGGATGCACAGAAATTTTCTCAGTACCTCGGCGGCGCACCAATCATCAATGTTCCCGGAAGAACTTTTCCCGTAGAGGCCAAGTTTCTGGAGGATGCAATTGAGCTGACTGGCCACACCAACGAAGACGCAGAGCAGAACGCCGTTGGCGAAGACAGTGCAGAGGACGATACCGAGGGAAAGACAGCTGGTGAGCAGCAGCAATTGCAAGGCTACAGCAAGCGTACTCAGAACACACTTGCCAAGTACGATGAGTATCGCATCGACTACAGCTTGATTGTGAAGCTGCTCGAGAAGATAGCAACGCACGCTCAGTACCAAGACTACAGCAAAGCCATCTTGGTCTTCTTGCCAGGTATAGCTGAGATTCGTCAACTTAACGACATGATCGGCGGACACCCTAAATTTCAGAAAGCATGGCAGCTTCATCCACTGCATTCCTCATTCTCGAGCGAAGATCAGCAAGCAGCGTTTGAGGTGCCGCCTCCGGGCATCCGCAAGATCGTTTTAGCTACCAACATCGCAGAGACGGGCATTACGATCCCAGACGTGACTTGCGTCATCGACACTGGTAAGCATAAGGAGATGCGCTTTGACGAGCGAAGACAGATGTCTCGCCTCATTCAGAGCTTCGTCGCTCGAGCAAATGCCAAGCAACGTCGAGGGCGTGCAGGCCGTGTGCAGCAGGGAATATGCTTTCACCTTTTCACGAAGCACCGCCACGATCATCTCATGGTTGAGCAGCAGACTCCGGAGATGCTTCGCTTGTCGCTCCAAGACTTGGTGATGAGAGTCAAGATCTGCAAGTTGGGTGATATCGAAACAGCTCTGGCCCAGGCGCTGGATCCTCCATCGAGCAGGAATATTCGAAGGGCTATCGACGCTTTAGTAGAGGTTGGTGCACTCACAGAACGTGAGGAGCTCACGCCGCTTGGAACACAACTTGCGAAGCTCCCTCTAGATGCACAGCTTGGAAAGCTCATCTTGCTGGGTAGTAGCTTCGGCTGCCTCGACTTTGCCTTGACTGCAGCTGCTACACTCTCCTCGAAGACGCCCTTCCTTAACCCAATGCACGCCAAGAAACAGGCCGATACTGTCCGGCTGGGCTTCAAGCGAGGCGACTCCGACTTGCTCACCGTCTTCAACGCCTATTGTACTTGGCGCAAGGTCTGCACAACCCCGGGACTTTCGGAATATCAATTCTGCAACAAGAACTTCCTTAGCCCGCAGAACCTTGGGAACATCGAAGACCTCAAAGCACAGTTGCTCACGAGTCTGAATGACGCGGGCTTCGTCCAGCTGGGCCCCGAAGAGAAGTCTGCTCTTTCGAAGATGCGCTACAACCAACGACATCGAAACTTCGTCGCTTTGCCGGCTCAGTACACTCGCTCAGATGACAATGACACCGTGTCTGATTCCGTAATTGCGTGGTCTTTCTATCCCAAGATCATCAAACGAGACGGCAAAGGCTGGCGCAACATCGCAAACAATCAGTCTCTTGGTCTGCACCCGACATCAGTCAATAAGACATCGCTCAACCCTGACATCAAATACCTCAGCTTCTACAGCATCATGCAATCCTCCTCGCGATTCACTAACGCCCAGGAGACGTCGCCGGTCTTCGAGATACCACTCTTGCTCATGTCCGGAGAGGTCGTTTTCCATATGTATGCGGGCGTTATTGTCCTCGACGGGAATCGACTGAGACTGAAGGTGAGAGATTGGAGAACGATGATTGTTATCAAGACATTGAGGACGAAGGTGAGGGAAGTTATGGGCAAGTTGTTTAAGAATCCGGGACGAGATTTGGGAGATCGACCTAAGAGGTGGATGGATGTGCTGGAGAAGATTTTCGCGAGACAGAGGGTCTTGCATCCGCCGCCACCGCTGCAAGTGAGATGATGGAATAGAAGCATAGACTTGTAGACGTAGATGAGCTCAGACATGTACAACTTAGCGTTGAGCTGGACCCATGAGTGTTTGAATGGATACATTGAAAATACTCTGACGCTCGAATTCCCCACTTAGCTGCGAGTAATAGCAGGAAAAGATATTCACTCTCATTTGTAGACTCATTTCACGTGCTCGTGCTGAATCGCTCGGGCGAGCACAGACCACATTTCGGCTATTAGCCATAAACGTTAACGAGGAGTCGAGAACGTCACCCTTACGACCTCACATGCAACTTCTAACCTAACCAATCACTAGAGTAATTTGCCATCAGACGTTGATTACAGAAGGCAAAAGAACCTCAAACAATATATCCAAGATGCCTCTCGCCACCCTTCACCTCGTAGCCCTTTCCCCCGGTCGAACGGTATCAACCTTCCTCCGAGCTCTCAAATCCGCCTCAGTAAAACCATTAATAGCCTCCAAAGTCGTCCGCTGGATCATCAAACCGGAAAAGCTCTCCACGCACCTCACGAATGAAACCTGGGACATCTTGATCATCGTCCCAGCTGCGACCAAAATCCCAGATGCCTACACCGGCAAGGATTGGATGCATCGACACTGGAGCATCACAGCCGGAGTCCCCAGAAGCGTTCTCGACGATTTTGACAAGAAGAATGCCAAATTGCTGCATCCCAGTGCAGGAGATGTCCCTTCTCTGACCGGAGCGATGCAAAAGCCTAGGATGGCGGGTTCCACGCAAGGATTGGAGCTGAACGATGAATTGCTTGGTTGGAGTAAGGGTTTCAAACTGGGACAGGAGGGTGCTGTTTCCATGTTGAATTTGTTGGCTTTCCACAGTTCAAAATCAGCTCATGATTCCTATCTCCGCTACGGGAAAGCTTTCAGCGAGTCTATTGGTAGCAAGCGCGGCGGGGTGGCGAAGGTGGTAGGAAAGGTGGTACCGGATCAAGGGACGAGCGATGAAGACAAGAATGGATGGGATGAGGTTGCCTTGGCGCATTACCCGAGTATCAGACATTTTGTGGATATGCTTGCCAGTGAGGATTATCAGGAGGTTAATCATCGGGACCGATTGCCGGCGCTGAAAGATACCTGCATCCTTTGCACGACGGAGTTGGATCCTGAGGTGCTTGAGGATGGTAAATCAAAGCTCTGAGAGAATCGAGCAAATGTGGAATAAGCAGAAAGAAGATCGACAGCATGTACAAAGGACAGATACGCTGACTTGTCTCTATCGGAATGATTCTGTTTCATCTCATTTCAACCCAGGTCCTGCTGTAATTATGTTGCTCAAAATCCCTTCCCCAATCTCATCGTCTCTCCACCACTTCCATACCAGAGCGTCCCCTTTCTGTAATCAAGCCCCTTCCCCTCACCAACAATCCATGCTCCTCCCTCCTTGATCGTCCCTCGCTGTGGCCAATATTCCCTCTCCAACCAGGCATTGATTTCTTCCACCTTGTCAATCATAGTCTTGACCTTCCCATGATCGAGTTTCCCATCGGTCTCAAGGTCCGCTGTTTGTAAGAATCTTGCAATAGTCAAATGTGCGCTGGGGATCACATATCGACTCGCCACTTTCACGCCTGTCCTCTCCTGTACGAGGGAGAAGAGATCTCGCCTCAAGTGATGATAGGTATATTTGTCTTCCTCCTTCGCTCTCCCACCTTCGCCGTCCGCAGGTAGGAACGAAAGAGCGAACGCCTGTGCATCGAAGCTCAGACAAGGCTTCACCACTGGGGCGCGATGACTGAAAGTAAAATCTGCAATTTCCTGCGCGTGGGGTGATACCTTCTCCACTATGCCTTCGATCTCGGGAGCTGTGAGAGAATGCGTGATTTCTAGCGCCGTCATGTGGAGAGATTCGGGTTTCATGAGCCACAGGTGCGGTACGACATCTTGTAATTCCTTCTGAACCAGCTGTATGAGATTCTTGACAGCTTGCGTTGGCCGAGCCCAGAAGACAAGACAGTGCCGATGGTCTTTGAAACCCGGATACGCGATGGGATCTTCTAGCTTGGAAAGGATTTGGTCCGGTGTGACGCCTTGAAAGTCCGAGGATAAAAGCTTTTGTTTCTGCTGGGTGTTGCGATTCGTGCGGTGACTGGAGTAGCGTACTTGGATTCGAGACTAGTGTAGAGCTTCAGAGACTACCTTGTTTGATGCTAGAGCGTTTAAGGACCTTACTGGGTCATTATTGCATGATTCGATGAGGTCGTGGTATGGATTGTCGGTCTTGGCGGCGTCGGTTGATGACCCTGAATAGTCTTCGAAAGTATAGTAGGCGGCCATGTTGGCCCACTGACCGCTGAGATCGGCCTTTCGACAAGTAACAGCTTGTGTTACTAGTCAGCGAGGGCTATACTGTATCTCTTCCAACCCGTTGAGATGGCTTGCCGAAAAGGCCGACTTAGTGTCGTACTAATAGAGTGACTCTTGTGTTAAGGGGGTAGTGACAGGAAGAATTGCGAAAGGACTGGGACACTGGGTGACAAAAGTGAAACGTGATGAATAAATTGATGTGGAGTTGGCTTTGGCTCTTCAACGGTCCACTTCAGGAAACAGCGAGCCACGTGATGGAGAGCACCCATTACCTTCTAATGACATGCTGTCTCAGGACGTAAAGACATGCGCCGCAGCCGCACTACTCTTTCAAGACTGCTCATTGGGTTCTCGACTGCCGAAGCTGAAGTTCTGGAGGGGGATGATGTGGCGCGCGGCCGCGTTCTCCCAGAAGCAAAGAGTTAGGGAGATTGGGAGATTTTGGAGTCATTCATCTTTCTTCTCAAGGCATTTCAAAATGTACCGCCTCTGAGTACAGTCACTACGGCCATGACATTCGCGATGACGAGAAAACGCCCCAAAAAGAAGCACCCGCAGCAAAGAGACACGCCGTAACAACCCCATGATACCACTTCGTAGGCCGGCCTGGAGCATTTCCCTGCTTTTCCTGTGCGGTTCGCCCATCCTTGGCCTGACGCCGTATGCATGTCGCAGTCATAAGGTCTATTCGAACGACAACGAGGAGAGTTGATGTACCGTCTATTGGGCTTCTGGCTCGTCCTCGCCAGTAAGCGCCTGGCGCTTGGCCTGCACACGCTCCTGTCTCCGCTCGCGGGCGGCCTTGGTCTTCGCACGCTTGGCGTCCATCTCGGCCTTCAGTCTCTCCTCACGCTGCTTCTCGGCCTTGGCCTTGTGGATCTGTGGAGACAATGTCAATACACGCTTGCCGAGGTGCGAGTCACATGATGTCATGACTTGGGGAGGTGCTTGACTTACGTGCTCAACAAGGGCACGCTTGTGCTTGAAGGTGTTACCCTTGCTCAAGTGGTAGAGCTCGTGATAGAGGTGCTTGTCGATCTTGCCAGCGGCGCGGTACTTGACGAGCAGGCGGCGCAGGACACGCAGGCGACGCATCCACATAACCTGACTGTGAGCGCAGAATTTCAGCATTCCGCCATTCAAAGTATGTTGTCATCTTCCGAATTCTCCCTTGCTCCATTCACCAGATGTTTGTTCCCTATCCGTCCGCCTCTTCCAGCTGTTCATGGTGTCTCGGAGGAAACTTACGTCGGCATTCTGGCATCGGCGGTACCCTTCCTCTTACCGAAACCACGGTGACGTCCAATGCGGCGAGCAGCGGTCAACTCCCGGGCGCGGGCACGCGAGTGCATGGTGACGGGCTTCTTGATGATGAGGCCATCGGCGATGAGCTTGCGAATGGTCTGGCGGGAGTTGGCGTTGGAGATCTCGTTAACCTCGTTGGGGTCGAGCCAGATCTTGCGCTTGCCGCAGTCGGCGACGCTGGCGGCCAGGCGCTTTTGGGTACGGAGGTTGACCCTACAGGAGCCATCGTGTTAGCCATATGTGCCATCGTGCCTTCATGGGGTAGATATATCGGGTGCGTGCGATGAGGGGTTTGACGAAGTCGTCGGAGACTCCTCCAGCGGCGGTGCGATGGATTTGTCGGCGGAAATGCGATCAAAATATGGCGTACTTACATCTTGACGGCGTTGGACGATGGTCGTTGTCGTTGGGCGGATGTGAGCGGCGCTCTTGTTCGAAGAGTGTCGTCTTCAAAGCAATTCGTTTTGCAGTGCGCACCTCCGCTGCCAAGAACGCGCTAGTCTTCAAATGATTAGTGCATGTAGCCTGCACACGTGATCTGGAGAAAAGATTTTCCGGGCCGTCGACTTCATTTCCACGAGTCGTCAAAATCAATCCAAAATGTGTGGGGGAGGGTTTGTCTCGCATGTTTCGGTCGATGAAGAGGGCACAAGGGCCTCTCTGAGCGGGTGTCGGCAAAGATTCTCTAGCAGGAGTGAGACTGAAATTCATTGTTTGAAACTTTTTTGGTATCACTAAAACAAAGTACACATGATACGCCCGGGCGGTACCTGACCGTCACCTTCCCTGAGCTACGAGGTGAAGAGGAAACCACGTTGAAATCGATCCACGTCCCTTTTGCTCGACACACTGCTCTGCTCATCTGCCATGACGAGTCGCACTGTCTCTCTCTTGACCTGCTGCGCAGCTTGTGTTGGCCCAGCGCATGTGCAGATTGTCCACGAATAGCATTCGTGGCTTGTTGTCTGCAATGGCTCGGAACTGAAGGCCAGTCAATTTGGTGAAAGTCTCCGGAAATTGGATCTTTGTGAGCTTGCAGCTTGTACCTTGACAAAGTGGGAGGGTGTAGTTGTGCTGTTGCACAGGGCTTTCATCCTTGATGGCCGGATCCCAAGCATATCCAGTGGTCTCCAGTGTGCAGTCGTGTGAGGGACTGTCACAACCTACAGCGGCGTCCAGCGGATCGAAGAAGAAAGTCGAGTTGTCAGCATCGTACTCGGCGAACTCGCCGGGCTCGATGGTATTTGGCGTGTTTGTCGGAGTTCGAGCCTTGAATGGATCGGCAAATGCAGCCACGTTTGGAGGAGATGCGGGTTGGAATGGCTCGACAGGATTAGGAGCAAAGACATATCCCGTGCTGAAGAGCATGTGGTGATATGGACCGTGTAGATTGATGGGTGGGTAGCTCGTAATGTCGGGTCTAGTGGTATTGGTGTGGTTTGATTGCCGCCGGATACGTCTACCCCAGGTCGAGATGTCATCGAAAGTCATGGTGAAGTCGCCTTGCTCGCCACACGCTGTGGAGCTTGGCTGTGCAGTGGGAGAAGCAGGACTTGGCAAACTTGATGAAGTCTTGGATGAGGATCGCGAGTGTGCACCTTGGTCATCTCCAGTCGAAGGGCCCTTCGTTGTCACCGTGCTTGGTTCTGCCACGGAGATCGTCGAGGTCATTGTTATGCCGAGTTTCGAAACAGTCGAGACGGTGAGAGTCGCGTCAGATGCCTCGGCACTGCCGCGATTGGTAGATCCCGGCCCTGAGCTCAGTGTCGAAGGCTGTGCAGAGCTGCCTGGTGGCAGTGTCTTCTCGTAGAAAGTCGAGATAATCGAGACCAAGCTGCTGTTAACAAAGGAGAAGGGAGTGCTTCCAGATGGAACGCTCTCAATGGTGAAAGTAGTCCCGTGGCCAGCAACGAAGCTTGTCACAGTTAGGTCAGGAGAGATTGCAGAGACCTGAGACTCGGGCTGCGAGTAGGCTGGAGGAGGCATGCCGACGGCGTTAGACGACGAAAGTGCTGCTGCGGAGACGGTAGAGGTTGTCTGGGAGGCACCTCCGACTGAGATCTCTGTTGGCTGGACCAAAATCGTCTGTGTGATCGCGGTTGGCTGCACAGTAGAAGTGATGGGTTCAGACCCCGCTGCACCGCTCGCAGTGGTGACGAAGGCGGGTGCTGAGATTGTCTGCGTGACTGTCGCGCCGATTGTTGTCGTCAGAAAGCTTGTGATTGTGGACGTTGTCGCGTTGATTCCCTGGAAAAAGGTCTCTGAGAATGTCACAGTAGTCGGCTCGGGGCCAGCGCTCTGGGCATCGGCAGTGGAGTTCCAGCCACCGCTGTTGATCCCAGTAAACGAGGAACGAGGAGGAACAGCCAATAGAGACACCGTCAAGTAGCGTGTGCTTGTGAGAGTCGTAGTCACGTCCGGGGTCAGAAACCGGTAAAGGGTGGACGAGTAGGTTGGAACAGTGACTGTAGGAGTGACCGTCGTGAACTTTGTTATGGTTGAAGTCGATGTGACCGTGGTGTGCGATGTACTCGGAGGTGGCTCGATCTCCGTAGGTGTTGCTGCAGACGAAGGCAACGGAGCGATTGTTACAGTCGTGACGCCTGCGTACACAATCGAGACGCCGCTGCTGGGGCTAGGGCCAATCCAGCTCGTCGTACCGCTGGTAATGACGAATCCGAGAATGCTCTCCGACGCCGTGACGGTGACCGTATTGGTAATGGAGACTGTAGTAGTCGACATCGTAGTATACGCGGGAGATGAGCTGGTAGACGCAGTAACTGTCTCGGTCTCGGTGAATGGGACAAAGATCGTCGCAGTAGTGGTCGAAGGAACGCATTGCGCATCGGCTCTGGTTGCAAGGAGTAAGTAATCGAGCAATACTTTCAGGCTTCCTCCTGTAAATAGCAGGAGAATGATCAGGTGGATTGCTGTCGAAATTGCCGAGGCATGGAAGCGTAGACCGGTAAATGGAACCATCCGTCCGCGAGTAACAGGACGTGTCCAGGGCGCTGGTGCGCTGTCCAGTAGTACTGTCTGCGGCTGCTTTGTCGAGATGCCAGTGTTCATTCCTGTCGTGAATCCCACAGAACCTGCTGTTGAAGTGACCGAGTCTTGACGACTATGTTGCCTACTGCTCTTGCGCGAGGATTTCTTGCCCATTGTGATGGTGAGGTATTCTGCTCTGTGTGTGCGAGTGTGGTATGCTTGCTGTTGGATGCTGAACAAGGTGCTGTTGAAGGCGGTGATGGTGTTGTTGGAGTCCACATGCATTTTCAAGGCCAGAAGAGTAGAACACCGGAGCAGACAGCGAGTCAAGGGAAGTGCAGTGTGAAGATGATGAAGACGACTTACCCAGTTTGAAGATTGCCAACCTGCTTGGCGGTCGCGTTCCAGTTGCTGAAGGGAGTGGCATTGACCGCGGACAGCGCGGAGGCCGCAGCCGCGAGGGCGACGAGCGGCTTCATGCTGCCGGCGATGTCGAGAGGAAATAACGAGTGACTGAGGTGAGGGGGCGGTGGAGGAGGAAGAGGACGAAAAGAGCGTCGAAGATCGGTGGAGGGGATGAAAGAACGGATGTGGACGAAGTCGAGGTGAAGGAGATGTCGTCGAGATGAAGTCGAGAGAGTGGAAGTCGCGTGTCCTTCGTTTGACAAACGCGGCTTCCCCTCGTAGCACCTCGCCGCGCTAGTACTTTAGCTCATTCTTAGCGGCAACGTTGTGGTTCGTTCTTTCCCTATACGGCAGGAGCGACTACGACATGGGCAGATACAGCCTCCCCTACGAGCGCCTCAGCATATCTAGGTACGTGTCGAAGCTGTTTAAAACCTGAAGAGAACAATACTTGCCCACTCGAGCCCGTGCTCAAGGAGTGAGAAGTCGCTGGCACGTTGCCCTGACCACGCCAAGCGCACGTATGTGTCACAGCCATAAGAACACGAGCGGTACACAGATTTGCTCGCATATAGGTGGACCATGATCGCAAACGCAAGATTGAAGGAGCCCAGATCATGCAGTGTTCCGTTTCCGATCCTCTGCAACATCCATCCGCATGGCCTACAACGACTCGGAGGAGCTGGTTTACGAAGAGACTGGTGCCCCAACGCTGATCGGGATCGCATAGTTCGAGTGATAGCCAAGACACGAACGATACTTTTCTTTGATGCCACTCCAAGAAACAGATTGTTGCAAAGGCATCTTCTGAAGCGTTGAGGTTGGATCAAGGCCCCTTCACACTGTACGAAGCTGGACGGCCCGCAGCAGTGGAACCAAGTGATGATCTCAGGTGGGCGGTTTGACTGCTGCTTGCATGCACGAATGCTACAGAGAGCATATTGATCGCAATACCCCATGATGAGAACTCGCAGAATTCGTGGAAGAAGAATGTGGCCTGTCTCGAGGTTGTCTTGGGCAGTGAAATGTTTGCTGCGCATCCCAGCAACGGCTGCCGGCTGCCTTGTCTTCTGTCCCACGTCGTTTCCCAAGCTCTTTCTCTTATCGCGGATTCGCATGCATCGAGCGAGCCCAGATTCCTCTCTCTGATCCTGCTCCTGCCTTCGTGGAATTCGCATCCCACGTGCGGAGTCGGTATAGTGACGACGCCTAAGACATTCCGTCCGATGATGATGGATGTCATGTGCCGTTGATCGACCAGCAGCGGACCCTCACCGCTATTATCAAGACGCGAACCCCATCATCTTTCCTGGCTCTTTATCTTCCGTCATCCGGTTCTCAATGTCGTCCCGCGTCAGCTTCGGCAGTGCTGAGGTCAAGGTGTTGTAAGAAAGAACGGTTGCAAGCCGACTGTACCGCCAGCGCCCAAATCTCCGACTTCGTCCCGCCTTTCTGACCGATCTATAACCAGCACAGCTCCCATATTATCCTCGGTGCGATTTCCACTGACGGTCATTTTTGCCTGGATATCTGGCTGTTGTCTCGCTCCAACAACCACCTCTCGTGCGACACGAACGCCGTTCCTCACGCGAACTACCACGCGAACCTTCAGAAGCACAGGCCCCGCAAATCCCCCACCTAACCTGCATGCCGGGCAGATGCATGTGATATGATATCGGAGCCCACGCGATCACCTCTGATTTCGCCATGAGCACCTACAAGCACCAACCCTACTCACCCGTCAACGGTGCCCTCCGCCCTCCTCCACACCCGCACACACACACAACGCACTCACGACGCTCGACAGACACTGGCTCGAATACACCGACGCACGGCGCGAGAATGCAGCATGACCGGCAGAATGGCGCAATGCCAATGCCCGTGGGAACCCAGCGCCCCTACTCGGTGGTGCCTGGTGGAGGAAATGGTATGCCGCCTCACCGCATGGCAGTGAGTCCGCCCAAGAACAAGAGTGAGTATAAGGAGAATTTGCGTGTCTCCAGGGCTACGGCTAAGATAAGGAATCTGGCAGACACCCAACATGTTCCCTGCAAGTTCTTCCTCCAGGGCCAATGTCAAGCAGGCCAGATGTGCCCATTTTCGCACGACATCGAGTCTACTACGAGGCCGACGCCTTGTAAGTACTTTGCAAAAGGCAGCTGCAAATTTGGGAGGAAATGTGCGTTGCTGCACATCACACCAGACGGAACGGTGGTGAATCGCTCGTCGTATCCGCCGCCCCAGCAATACATGGGCGGAGCACCGCAGATGCCACCTCCTGGTGCATATGGGCAACCAGCACCTCCAGGTCTCTTATCGATGCAGGCTCAAGGTCTAGATCAGAGACACAATGGAGACGGCCACCCTCAAGATTTCGAGCACTACCAATATGGACCTCGAAGTGGCCAAGAGACACCGCAAATCGATATGACTTATACCTCCGCATCACCAAAATATGGATCACCGCAAAACGACCGCATTGCAACTTCGCCGCAACAGAAAGGTCTTTCCGTGCTGGATGCGCCTTTGCCAAATTCGTTCGACAGCAACGGCATATCCTTCGCCGCTAGGAATGGTCCATTTGCGGCCTCCGTACCCTCAAAATGGGATTACGACTCCCCACCCTCATCACTTCCTCGCAGGTCTCAGCTCGGCAACACAGCGCTTCGGGACCTCCACACGTCAGCCTTTGGTGACAGAGGCATGGACAATCTAATCGCAAACATGGGCTCTTCGCCGCCCAGCGGGACCGACGAGCCGATCTCGTTCGAAAAGCGACCATTGCATTCAGATCGTCTGCGAGGATCAAGACAGATCGTATCGGCCAGTCTGGGCACGCGACCCCCAGTCCGTGGATTTGAGTACTCCGACGATGACGAAGACGACGGCGATACCGATAGAGAAGAAGACTTGTTACCTTCTAGTCTGCACGATCTCATTCCAGACGGAAGATCGAGACGAGAGTCACGCCCACGCAACAACGAAGAGAACACACCCGCCTCCTTCCTCGCGGCTCAAAGACGTACCATCTCACATCACGGAACGCCATCGGACAGCAAAGTTGGCAGTCCGCATTCGTCAAGTCCTTCGCGATACACCAGCATGTTTTCAACGCGCAATGCTATGCGAGATGCGTGGCCAAGTCATGTTGGCTCTCCTCTCCGCGACTCTACATTTCCGACGTCACATCCGACAAGTGTGCCTCTGAATGGAGAATTAAGCCCAAGCATTAGTAGTCCCCCGCGGCAAGCAAGCATGAGCATGCTCACACAGGAGCTTCAGCGCACGAAACTCGACGCTGCCCGCTCTGCGTCTGGACCACAGGCACCAATACCGACGCGTACGCTCTCTAACGGGTCTGCCAGCCGAACAAGTATGGACAGAGCGTTGAGCAGCAACAGCGTGAGCCAGCGCATCGAAGAGGAACAGGAGCTGTTCGACATGGATTTCGATACGCACCCCAAGCCAGCCGGACTAAGCAGCCCATCTGAACAGTCCAACTTCGGACCTATTGGTGGCGGACGCACCCTAAAGTGAGGAGCCTGGTGCGATTATGGCTCAGTACATTATGCGCTGAGCAATGAGTGACAAGTGCGGAATTTTGGTCCTTTTTCGGCATTTTTACGACGTCTACGACACACATAAAACAAAATATGGTAATTTGAGTCAAAGCGATGGCGCCGGTTGGAAGCATTTTCAAACGTTCTTGGGGAAAGAGAGGCAATTATGCATCCAACATGTGTGGGTTGGAGCGTTTGATAGATTCTTTAGTACCACGCTGACTGCGGTGGTTGAGTTAGAAGTACGTCTATTTGGAGCAATAAATAGGTATCGCAAGGTGCAGAATCGCACTTCGCTTAACCAACGGACTCGCTCACATGTTTGCTTACGTACCGGTCGGTGAATGCTCGACGACCCATCAAGTTTCCATGATCATTTGATGGCTGCCTCATCGGTGATTGGGATGCCGATGTGCTGGCCAGCATGATTAAACGCTGATGTTTCATTGGCTCTTTCGTGGAGCTGTAGAGGTGGAGGTCGACGACTCTGGAGTAGGTGAGCGGGGACAATGTCATGCAGGATCGAAGACGCAATCCTGACCTATTTACGTTTCATCTTCCTCTATGATGCTTTCTTGATGAACAGCTGACCTGCCCGCCTGCAGTCCATCAAGCAGAAGCTTTCTTGGAGTGCATTTGGTTTATCTGATTGTTGTATTGGAAGGTTTCGACTTGAGAGCTGAAGAGCAAGAGCAAGAGCAAAGCAAGAGCACAACGACTACCAGACCGGATAGAACAGAGATTGGTGTAGCGGCTGGAACATGTCCAACGCAGAGGGAATTCGAGTACCTGGGACGAGTGAGGAGGAGCCTTTGCTAGGTGGAAGAGGGGATGCGAGTTTGCCGGAGGGGAAACCGCTTTACCATAACTTCGTTCTGGGTATGCTCCAAGTTCTGAAGGAATACACCAACTGGAAGAGAAGTTCTGATGAAGCGAGATATAGGTACTGGAGTCGTTGCCCAAGCAGGCGCATGGGTCATTGCAGCCATTGTCTGGGGAGCAGTCTTCAGCAGTGATCTGATGCTATTCTCTGCACATCCCGTAAGAGCACCCATCCAAGCCATCTACTGTCGATAGTCGTCTGCAACGATGCTAATGGATGCATGCAGCTCCTCAACTCCGCCGCCTTCCTCTTCCTCATCCAAGCCCTCCTTATCCTCCAACCCACCCACACCGCAAAGCAGAAAAAGCAGGGAACCTACGTCCACGCAGCCCTCAACGACGTCGCACTCCTCGCCGCCATCGCCGGCCTCATAGTCATCGAATACAACAAAATCGATCACAACGGAGCTCACTTCGAATCCACACACGCGATCCTCGGTCTCATTACCTATATCCTCATTTTTCTGCAAGCTTTCGTCGGGGTCACGCAATTCTTCACTCCTGGAATATATGGCGGTGTGGAAAATGCAAAGGCCTTTTATAAGTATCATCGACTTGGGGGATATATCACGACCGTGTTGATGATGGCTACAATTTGTGCTGCTACGCAGACGACTTTCAATGTTGGTGTGTTGGGAATTCAGCTCTGGGCTGTTATTGTTGCGTCTGTGGTTGTGCTTGTTGGACTGATTCCGAGGATCAGACTGAACAAGCTTGGATGGTTGGCTGGAAAGTAGGAGAGGAAGAGACGAGAATGTTGGAGACGGTGTACGAAGGAGAGATGAGCACGAAAGAATGGCCACAAAGCTGAGGGTAATCAGAACCAGAGTTGCAGGAGCTGCGGAGAGGTCACGATCTGAACGTTCTTGATAGCGTTCGCATGCGGCATGAGCTTGATTTCTAGTTGATTGCTTGAAGCACAGCCGCACCGTACCATTTCTCGGCGTCTTGGGGGAAAACAAGATATCATGAGTATCTGCAAGCGACGGGTGTAACGCAAGGACTTCACACATTCTTTTATATTTTATTAGCCAAGCCAGACATTATCAAATTCTGGTAGCAGTGCTGACAAGAAAACAGCGCATAGTCATCAACCATCAGCTCCTTCCTCTCCGCGAGCCGGACTTGGGACCTCGCATCTTTCGACACATCAGCAACTTCTTCTGGTATGAAGTCTCGACATCACTTGTCTTGTGATCGACGGGACCAACTGCTGACTCTAGCTGTTTTGCCTTGGAGCCGAGACCAAAGGGAGCCTGGATGTAGCAGAAACCAGACTGACTTGCTGAGGACCATAAGCACACGAGAGCTCAGAACAGGATTCTCGCGTTCGAGAAAGCAATCATGATGGTAAAGACGCACCTGTCTGGTAGAGGGGACTGGAGACTTGGTACCTTTTCCCAAAACCGCGATTGACACGCATAAGTACCCTGGAGCGCGGTGTCCGGACAACAGTCAGTCGAGACCATCAACCGCATCGTCGAAGTCATGAAGTAGGTCCGGACGTCTTCGTCGGTACAGCGACCCGAGCTGGTACACATTGTCACTTGGGCCGTCCTACGTCTCGCTATCGTCGATGTCGTGGACGACAACCACGAAAGAGCGGTGCACCATCTCAAAGCTTTGAGGCATTTGTACCCTGCACTGGAAGGATGGAAAGGCGGTCATTTCGTTTATCGGTTGCAGAGCAGTATCGTAAGATAAACCTACTGCGTCCCGAATGCCGTTCTCTTCGTCTAGAAGTAAGAACGCTCACTGAGCCATGATTGACAGCCTGCTGCTAGAGTTCCTCTCTTACGGTCAGGTTGCAAGGGATCTTGTCCTTTGGCTGCTTGTCGTCAAAGGCTCTACGTGCTTCTCACCTTTGACCTCTCACTATGCCGCTCTGCTGAGATCATTCTAGCAGGATGTGTGTCTCTGGTCTTATGACTTGCTGAGGAGCCATTTAGATCTCCAATTTCTCCGGCACGCGGGCCACCGGGTGAGAGGTTTGCGAAGGGCAAGACTATGCAGATGGTATTAGGGAAGAGCAAATACAGCAGCCTCACCTGGATTTGTGGCATACCAGGAGGGGAGCAGTTGCCGCAGGGGTTGAACGACTGGGGACAGATACCATTCACTTCGGTAAGTTAAGCTGTTCTTGGCTGCAAAGCATCGCCTCCGTTGTTGTACTTATCTCCCGATTTCCAAGATCAGTCTGCCTCCCCATTTCACTCAAGCCGTCCTTCTCGGTCCAATCAGCAGAAGACATCACACATCGCCAACTTGGCATCTGAATAATCTCCCGTTCTCTCCATGCGGTGGGTATGTAATGATATGCACAGTGTTGTTGCAATCCCCACGACGGATCTTCAGCGAAACTTAGGCGCATCACATCTCTCCGCCCAATGCCCAGAAGTCCTTCTCCTCCTGCTCAGTGAGACCCTTCAGTTTGAGCGTGCAGTCCTCGGAGAGCTGCAGAAGAGGCCTCAATAGGTGTGCAATCTTTGGGCGGGGCTTCAATGATGAGGAGGGACAAGGCAACACTTCGAGCTCGATCGTAACCCTCCTTACCCGCACATAGACCTTGCAGAACGTCTCGAGGAGCTTTTCAACCATTGTGCTTGTACTCCCAGCTGTCAACAAATTGTCCAGAGTCCTGATTTGGAGAGCAACAATGAAGTTTTGTGCACCATAAGCTCGCTTCAGCCCCCTTTCAAGGATGGGTTGGTAGTCCTCGGATTGGCAATAAAAGATATTGCCAGTATCGCCTGACAGCGCAGCGAAACCTTGATACCTACTGTGCCTAAATGGACTGAAGCGGGCCTTGAACATGAACACGCTTTCTGCCATCAGGATACCGTGAGCTTCGCGGTAGATCTCACGGTCAGTTCGCAGGATGGCGGTGGATGCGGTGCGTCCACGGGAGCCATCATGCGTGAGAAGGTGCTCGTAGATGAGATTTCGCATTTCGGGCGGAAGGTCCATGAAGCGGAATGTCGCGCTCAATTCGATACTTCGGAGTTTGTTGATGAAGGTGACCTTCGGGCGCGCCTTTCCACTCGCACTTTCGAGAGGCATCTGTTCCCCGGTCTTTGCTTTGATGAAATCGTGTAGCTCCTGAACAGAGCATTTGCCGTAGTCAAGCCCGTACCAGCGCCGCTTCATGTTGGACATCTGCTGTATATCAGCTACAATGGCTCTGCTAGGAGAGGGAGGCACTCGATTACTCACTGTTCACGATCCGAGTCTGGCGACAAGACTGGAGAGCGGTATTAAGATTCGGGTTTTTTGCTGTTCCAGACCTTCTCAGATGATGAGGTCTGGAGGTTGCGCTGAAGTTGTAATAAGCGAGCGTGACGCTGGGAAGTGGGTGGAAAGTGCGACCGAAATAAACTTCGCGCTAGGCATGTGTACCGAGCCAATTCACTGATCACATGCTTTAGCGTTATAGAGGCATTATCGAGGTGAAAAGCCTCCCAATCGTGGAGCATCTAAACGACGCTGACTTCTACTGCAATATATGAAGTCCGTCCTTTTCCAGAATCGCATGTTCTCCTAGTCTCCCCTCGACTCAACGCGTGCGTTCATCCGAAACAACGCACCAACCTCCCACTTGTTGCCTCAAGCGGCCCAATACGTCGCTTACCTTTAGCATGCTTTTTGTCGGCCCGAGTCGGTCTTAAAGGGATTATAACAGCCCGGAGCACACCCGCAGACTGCTAACATTATGGCAGAATTCAAGGATTCTTTTTGTTGTTCCTATGTTTTTGATCTTCGGTTGTGTGGTGCAGGTGCAGCGAGAAAGAAGAGGCTTAAGTACGACGTGCGCACGGACAGTCTTGTCACATGCACGATAACGCATAACACATTTGAAAGTAAACTCACCTTTAGTCCACACGCATAAGACATCTGTCCATATGGATTAATATCTCCAAAGTGGGTGGCCCACTTCCTTGCGATGGCGTTGCTTTCGACCTATTCTGCCATGTTGTCGACAGAATCCTTCTCTCAGTTTGTACAAGAGGCTTTCGAATTTGGATACCAGATGTCCATTGAGGCGAGCTCCGCGCAGAGTAATGATGTCGGGGGGTTTTTCCTCGTCCAAGCTCCATTCGAGCTCCTCAGACACGAGTAGATTTCGTTCTTCGACAAAATTCGAAACGTTCTTGAGCTCGTACGGCGCAGGCTTTTCCAAGGGCCTGTTCTCACCGGCATATCGACCCAAAGAGGGCGCACCAATTAGCAAGGGCTTATGGTCAAAACTTTCTGTCCAGGAGATGCAAAACACAAACGACATCGTAGATAGCATCACTGCCGGTGCGCATGTCCTATATGATGGATGAGATGGGCGGCAGTGTCTCGTCCACAGTGGCTCAACTTCATGCTCGTCAGGCATCGAGACAGAAACAGGCTCTGTAGGACGTCGCAGCCGCAGTCATCTCGATGCGTGTGAAATCATCTTTCCGGCTCGAGAAGCCATGCACGGCCTTTAATCGTGGTCAATCCGGACGTGGTCAATCCGGACGTGGTCAATCCGGACTTTGATGTCTTTGCCCTGTGTTGAGGAAGAGGCTTGCTCCGGACTAAGGAAGGAGCGTCGGCCAAAAGACGGCCCGGCGAGTCTTGCTCCCAGTATATATAGAAATGGTTGGAGACACCGAGTAAACGTTGGGCAAAGTAACCTCTTTACTTTTCATATCTATGGCCAGTGTACTCCCACAAGCGCTGAAGCCATCTGTGCAGTCGCGACGCCACGTTCTGCATAATCCAAGACACGCGCCTCCTTTTTGATGGTAGTCAGGCTCTGATTGCTATGCTTTGTCACCTTCGTTGACACTGAGCTTACTCATCGCCTCTTCTGTCGTCTTGCCCACGCTCGCCTCATGTGCTCCTGGTCCCTCCACATGTCCATCTGGCTTGGCCTCGACAGCGCCGTTTGCGCCCTTGTTGCCAGGGAAGCGCGTACCGAGATTCTTCTGCTTCTTCTCCTTCTTTGGTGGTGCAGGAGGTGGCGGGTAGGCCTTCTTTTCGATCTCCTGCCAGTCCTGACTGCTTGTGAACGCTTGTCGAATGGGCTGCAAGATTTCCAGGAGCGCATCTGTCACGGCCGGCTTGAGGTTCTGAGGTTGCAGGACATCTGAGAGGTAGTCGTCTTGCATCTGCTTGATGGTGGCGTACTCCAATGGCTCTGCATCCCGGCGTGGGACCACAAACCTGGGTGTGCCGTTGTTCTTGAGTGCAGAGGCGGGAAGAAGGACATACTCGACGAAACTGAGGACTCCATTGCCCTCGACGATCTTCGGAGGGCAGTAAGCCTTCTTCAGCTTCTTCTTGACAACATCCGGCTCGTCAATGAGGTCGATCTTCGAGTCAGGATCTGAGCTGCTCATTTTGCCGCCTTCTTGGAGACCAGGAATGAGGGGATTCATCAGATGCGCGCGCTTGTTGAAACCGATTCGAGGCAAGGCTTCGACGGCCAAGGTGAAGATCTTGCGCTGGTCCACGCCGCCGAACTGGGCATCCACGCCAAGGTACTCCTCGTCCAGGGCTTGCATGAGTGGGTAGATTTGGGATGAAAGCGGCGGGCTTTCAACCTGCTTGACGACTTCAGAGCCGGCCTTAGTGGCGTCGTGACCTGAGACAGATGTGCTGAGGCGGAGGAGGTCCATGAAGTACTTGGCACCGCTGTCTCCTGTCGTCTGGTAGGTGGAGCCGAGTACGAATTCTAATCGCGTAATATCCACGCCGACTGCTTTCAGTAGCTCTGTAATGCAGTACTTGTAGTACTTCGCTCTCTGGTCGACAAGCTCGATCGGCGCTTTCAGATTGTCGAGGAAGCCGTGGACATCTGCGAGGAGGACCTTGACATTGCATCCCGCGGCCAGGAACTCGGCAATCTTGAGCATTGGCACGAAGTAGCCGCAATGAGGCTTCCCAGTCGTCGCTGTGCCCCAGTAGATCCGCAGTGGGCGCTCATTCTTGTTGAGAACTTCTTCGATAATCTCCTTGTTCAGAACTTCCTGCAAATTGTTGGTCACGAGACCGAGCTTTTCGGCGGCAGTGAGGTTGGCGCCTGGTAAGCCATTGAAGTCTGCCATATTTGTTTCCTAGTCGAGCGGTTTTTCAGGCCGGGCGGAAAATCCAGAATTCTTTGTGTGCTGTTTGATTGAGTCACGAAGTTGATGTTTCAAAGTTGGTGCAAGACAAAGTGGGCGCTATGGTACGCCGTAGAGTGCACGGAGCGGGTTCGACTTTCCCTGCCGTCGATCCCGTCCAATGTGCAGCAGTGCAACCACAGTGCAACGATCTCGAAACGACTCCGGGGCTGACATGCACACGACTGCACTGCTCACTTTGCTTCCTCTTCCCGGTCTATATCTGCAGCGAAATGACAAGGCGCCCGACAATACACGATAATGGATAGTGCGAATCGCGAGCCGGCCGCTACCGTTGAGGCCAACAACAGCCCTCCCGTGCCTGTCCGGGATGAAGAAGCCATTGGGGAACAGCCTGAAAAGTATGAGAAGCACGCGCCAGCAGACACGGGAGCGTCTCCGCAGTCCACTGCCTCCGTATTCCAGACATTCACCGACAGAGCATTACATTTCCTATCACATGCCAGCAACGAAACGCTGGGAGCTTGCCTAGCTGGTCTGGGCGCAACAACATACTTGGTTCTTGGAAGAGTCGGTTTGGTGATCATTGGTGCCGCAGGTGGTGTGGTGCTGCACGCAACATGGGAGGGCATTCGTGGAGACACACGCGACGATGCCACGAAGCAGGCAGAGCAAGAGCGTAGACGAGAGACCGGTGTCGAGGTTGCAAAGCGCGTGCTGGACTGGAGGAAGTCAGCCAAGGCCAATGAACAGCAGGAGGATATCCGAGTGCATGCCAGTCAGGCATTGGACTATTCGTCTTTCGGACCGGAAACTGCGGCTGCACTGAACACCTTCACGGACGCCGTCATCAAGGACTATGTCCACTACTGGTACGATCCTGCGATTCCCAACGAGCCAAGCTTCCCGACCTCCTGCAGGCGGACATTCACAGCTTTCGTCCTGTCTCTCTCAAATCACCTCGGGCATAAACGACCCGCCGACACGTTCATGGACTTCCTCACCAATGCTAGCTCAATTCTGATTGTGTTCTTGCAGGATCTTGCCAAAGCCCTGAACGCATCGCCCAACCGCTCCGCGGAAGAAGCGGTCTCTGCATACCTGAAGATGAAGCCGGACTCAAGCCTGTCCTACATGCTTGACCAAGATGGCCAGAAACTGAAGCTGTCCGACATCGCCGAGGACATGCTGCAGTCCTACCTCGATCCCAAATCGTACAATTGTCCGCCTGTCCATATTTTTCTGAAAGAGGTCTTGGCACAGTTGGTGCTTGGATATACGGTCACAATGTGCTCAGACCCTACTTGGATTAATGAGTGGATTGTCTATGGTTTGGAAGAGTCTGAAACAACGAAGGAAGTCATGGATATCGTCGATGCCGGCGTCGAGGGTAGATCGGCCGCAGATCTACAGAAGCCGGCCGATCAGATTATACAAGGACAAAGCCCTGTGAAGAGCAAGAAAGAAGGAGCAGTCAATGGAACATCTTCTACCGCGGCCCATCGAAGGAAGATGAGCAAGGCGGAAGAAGCAATGGACGAAGCCATGCGAGAGGCTCGGAGATTGACAGAAATGATGATGGAGGATGACCGTCGCAGGACCCAGGATGATGACAAGAGGCAATCTACGTCAATCAACGGCGCCGAAGATAGCTCAGACGGAGCTACGCAAGGCGCTCCGACGCCGTCATCAAGTCAGAGTGGCCGAGAACGACAGGAAGAAGAGTCCACGACGTCGACCGAGAGTAGCAAGCCTACTGACGAGAGGCGAAGTTCTCAGTTTACAAGTTTCGCTCAATTGGTACCCAATGCAGCCCCGACTGCCTTGGCTGCAGAGAACAAAACTCCACCACGGCCGATACTTACACTGCATAACGCAAACATTTCAATTTTCGACGATAGCGGTCCTGGTGAGAAAGTCTCTATCAAAGCAAAGCCGACTACAGACTATTTGGTTCAGATTGAGCCGGCATCCCAGGCGTTCCCGGGATGGATGATCTCAAGGAAGTACGCGGATTTCGAGAATCTACACGAAGTGCTCAAACGTCTCTCCGCTATCACCGGAGTAAGTTTCAATGATGCACATGCTGAATTGCCGAAATGGCGAGTACACACCAAGGCCTCGCTACGAACAGAGCTAGAGCGATATTTGACCAATGCCGTGCGCTATCAGCCTCTTGCTGAGAGTGAGGGAATGAAGCGCTTCTTGGAGAAGGATCAAGGTCTGCAGAAATCACCGAGCGGAGCTGTCAAGGGTTTCGGCTGGCCGACACCTGACGCTTTCGGCAAGTTCGGAGGAGATATGATGAACGTGCTTACCAAAGCTCCTAAGCAGGTCGCAGGTGGCGTTGCAGGGGGAGGTAAAGCAGTTTTTGGTGGTGTGGCAGGCCTCGTAGGGGGCGGAAAGAAACCAAACACCTCACAGACGAACCTGAGCAGATCAACAACCAACGGTAGCCTTGCGGCAGGCACAACGACCCCGAGCTTCGACCCGCGGCCAAGCTTGAGCAGTGAGCATTCTTACATGACCGACCCCATGACCGGTAGCTTCATGGGCTCGGTGCCCTCGGCAAGAGAGAGTCAAGAGTCATTGCGAGCTCCTCCACAACCTCTGCAGGAGCAAAGACGTGGAAGTGCTGCGACTACTGGCAGCATGGAAGTCAAATCAAGACCAAGTGTATCCCCCAGCAGACCTGCGAGTATCATGAGCCAGAACGATTCGGCTTCGCTAGCAGGTTCTTCTGCACAGTTGCCTCCAAGAACGGCCTCACTTGACGAGACGATCAACCTGCCACCGCCACCATCAGAAATGCCAGCAGATTACGACTCGCCGAGTTCGCCGAGCCGTAAGAGCGTTGACACCTTCCACTCGGGGAGTCTCGACCCCAGATTGTCAAATGTGACAAGCTCAGACAGCGTACCTCCGGCAACGTCATCTCGGCCTCGGAGGCCGGATGCCCCTGTTCAGCGTCCGATTAGCGAGCAAGAGACCTCTCACGCTATTGAGCTGATATTTGCGGTCATATCAGAACTTTACACTCTCTCAGGTGCGTGGCAGATCCGTCGCACGCTTCTCACTGCAGCGAAGACTTTTCTTTTGCGCCCGGGTAACCCGCAAGTCAACACCATACGTGACCTTCTGCAGAAGTCTTTGTTGGACGAGAACCTCAGCGACTCTGGTCTCGCTCATCATATCTACAAGCTAAGGTACAACGCGCTGCCCACGCCCGAGGAAATGGAAGCTTGGAAACGGGACTACCCAGAGAAGACTCCAGAGCAGAAAGAGGAGCTCCGCATCAAAGCAAGAAAGCTTCTCGTCACCAAGGGCATGCCGCAAGCACTGACAAGCGTGATGGGTGCTGCGGCGAGTGGTGAAGCACTTGGCAAAGTATTTGATGGCCTACAAGTGCCAGAAGTCAGCCGTGGCCTGGTATTCGGACTCATGCTCCAAGCTTTGAGAGTGGTGACACAGTGAGCGGGATTACCGGCTTTGTTGCAGTGTGGCTACGGCGTTCGGGACAATGCCGAATAATCACAACAAAGGCAGCAATACTCGATCCTCAACCTTACTTTCCTTCTCACGGAATGCTGCTTCACTGGCCATTTGGGCATCGTGTCGCCCGCGGAAGCATGAGACGACAGTCATATATATCGCTGGGTAGGGTGATGAGGTGGACCGCTCGCAAGCTTAGGCCAGACCGAGGGTTGAATGACATCTCCCCTAAATTGCCACATGCCAGGGCAGCTAATTTACGTAATAAAAGTCTAATACCATTCATCCAACGGCCGTTGGCAACGATCTCCGACCGTCGGTCAGCTTTAGTAAGACAAAGACATGGACATGAAGTTCGCATCGAGACAGAAGCCTCTGGTACAAAGGATCGAAGGGTAGCGAACAAAGGAAGTGCAGCTCGGAGTCTTTTCCACGCCTCCAGTACGCTTTGTACTGTGAGATGAACAGCTATCATGCGCATGTCACCCAATAACCTCTCGAACAGCCGCCACCTTCTTCTTGCAATCGACCTAACGTTTCTTCCCGGGTTATCTCTGCTTCACGGTCCTTTCACCCGTTGACTTGAAGGACTGTGTCCTCCTCTACGATCCCTCTACGACAGAGGGTTACCAATCTCGACACAAGTCCTCTACGGTACAGTGGACGAAGCCGGTCTTCGTTCTCGCTCATATCGAGGAGCAAGAGAACATCGACAACGACTACAACAATAACCATGCCGCGTCAACTCAGCATCACCCCAACGCCCTTTAAATCCTCCTTCCTGTCTATTCCGCCATCACCATTCTCTCCTCGTTTGCCCATCACACCCGCAGTCACACTCGTCCAAGCCACTACCAAACCCCCCACAAACGCCATCCGCGCTGCGAATCTTAGAGCCGGCACGGATCTCGTTCCACCACCTCCTGAACCTCTTCGCTGGCTCTGGCAATGCCACAAGTGCAATCGTGTCTATCCACTCGGCGTGACGAGGAGATGTCTGGACGATGGCCATACTTTCTGTCCCGGCATGACGGTGGTGAAGAGGAGTAAGCGAAACGAAAACAAGAGGACGGTGAGACATGCGGCTTGCGCTAGTGAGTTTGATTACCAGGGATGGAAAGGGTGGGGAGTCTGGAGGAGAGGAGTTGTGGAACGGGTAGAGGCTGCCGAGGCATTGATGAGGGAGGGACAAGACGACGGTGATAGTAGCGAGGAAGAAGAAAAGAGTTGGTTTGGGAGTGCGTGGATAAGAAAGGAAAGCAAGGGGGATACGCATTTTTGGAACAAAGGTGAGAAGCCGGCGAAGTTGAAGAAGGATTGTTGGAATCGATGTGACTATCCGAGTGAGTGTCGATGGGGCAAGCAATTTGGGGTTCAGACTCTCGTCGTACCTGCTACGGTCGTGCCATCTACTCCGGCAGAGCAGCCAGAGGCAGAGCAGCCAACACCTCTCCCGGCCCCAACGACGGACAAGGAAAAGAAGCCAGCGACCACATTCGACGATATCCTCATCGACTTGTCTGATCCCACATCGCTGGACTACCTATCTCCTCTAAGTCCAAGTGATTCCCACGCTCCCGAAGCGCGACGCGTCACAGAAGGGGAGACGAAGATGACCTCACCCTACGACTTGGTCCAATCCGCCAAGCGTAGGAAGCGAAAGAGCTCAGGTGCGATGCCGCTCGTACCGTCTCCGTTGGCTCTCAATCCCCCATCTACAGAGGAGGAAAAGGCGCCAGAAGAAGTAAAGACACCAGAAATGTTAGAGATGGAAATGAAAGAGGGGAGGCCCAAGAGTCGAGATGATCTGGATCTGGACGTCCTGTCTAGTGGGAAGAAGGGGGGCTTGCTGGGGGAGATGGGTGTTCTGCAGCGGAGAGCGGATGATTTGGTTCAGAGTTGGAGGTATGCTAGGACGAAGTTCAGGACTGGAGCGTTATAGAGAGAGTAATGTGGACGTGGTTGTTAGATCTAGAAGAGGTGGACGGTACAGTAGCGGCAGTTGTTAGAAAAGTGTATAGAGACATTTGCATGTCACCCGATCTCATCTCTAACAATGCATGCATCTTTCCTGGAAAACCAGGAAGAAAGGTCTCGGTAGTGGCAGTAAGCATTACTCATGTGTGCATGTGAAGAGGTGAAGTTGGTCGTAAGCCGTACCGGGAGCGTGGTTGTCACATGCAGCAAGATGGCTCTGCGGCCAGCGATTGGTCGAGGAACGATTGGCGGCTCCTCATACGTCAGATGCGTTCCAGCCCCGTTCCAGCCTCCACACTTCACGCACGCGAGCCTCCAACCTTCCACATCCCGTTTGTCCCGCCTTGGTTGTGACGACTGTGGGCGATCGGGACAAAACGAATTATGACGGCATCATCATGGCTCTCGGCGAAGAGGGTGTCGTCTCAGCATATCACTCCAACCTCTCCTCGCCCTCCCTCACCACTGACCCTTCCCCCTCCCCAGCCACCATAGCAGCTCAACGGCCCCCAAAATGTCCGTGAAATCCAAAACCGCGTCCGTCCGCTCCGTCTCCCTCGCCAGCAAAGACCGTCTATCCTTCCTCAACCGCGTCCCGGACGAAGACGCCCAGCTCATCCGCTCCTACAACCCAGGCCAAAAGAACCTCGCCGAGCTCAACGAGGAAATCCGCGCCCTGGAGCTGGAACGCGCAAACCGTGCCCGGGAACACGAATTACGCGGTTTCAAAGACGAACTGAAAGCCCGCGAGGAATTCGCTCTTGCGGATCAGTACAGGCATCGCCATCATCACCATCATCATCACGATAGAGCAGGGGATCTGGCGCTTTATGATGGGACGAGGGGAAGGCCGAGGATCGTAGAGGATGAAGTGATGCTGTTTGATCGGGAGAGGAGTAGACGAAGGAGTCATGACGATGAATTGGTGGTTTATGATCGGTATGGTCGGAAGAGGTATTACAAGCGAACCAAGAGTCCGCCAAAGAATGTGGTGCGGGTGGAGAAGGATCGGAGGGGGAGGTTGTCGCTTGTGAAGTCTACGCACTGAGTCGAGGTCGGAGAGGATTGGATGAATGTGAAACGAATTACGACACGGAAGACAAGATGGCGTAGCACGGCAGTCGAACATGCCGTGCTCCTCTTTGCACGTTGACGCTCGCCGGATTCCACGCTTCGAGCCTTTGCTGGTGAGCGCAGAGCTCTTGGAAAAGTCATGACAGTTGTGAAAGCCGAGACTTGAGGAGAAGGAAAATGCAGGATGATTTTCGATTCGGCGTTCAATTCTGAAGCTTCGCTTGATTGATATCGGAGGAAGCAGCGCGGATGCCGCCCGATGGCAGAGGCCCACAGCTAGCGAGTCGAGGAAGAATGTGTCAAGCCTGCCGAATGGCTTTGGCCTGAGCCTAGCCACAGCCTGGCGCTGATATAGGTTCATGCTCTGTGCGAGCTAGCAAATACTCATTCTTCCATCAACCCGATTCTCCTCAGCCAGGATACCAATGTCCCCACCTCTCCTTGCAAACTCCTCACGCCCACCTTCACTTGCCCTTATACACCGGCGTCGGAGCCACAAACTTCTCCAGCACGAAACCCTCGCCGACCTGCTCACTCAGCTGCTCCTCGAAAGCCTTGAAGTCCTTTTCGAATGTAGTTGCAGCCAGCTCCGCCGTCGTATCCAGCAGACCCTCAAGTGCTTCTTCGTACGTGGCTCCTGGTGGACCTTTGATGATGGCCTGGCGCGGATTGGTGAAGATCATGACCCATGCGGTGTAAGTCTTGTTCTTGAGGGCGATGACGGTCTCGATGAAGTCGAGTCCGAGACTGCTGGCGTTGGCGCGGATCTGAGCGCGGATGTCGGAGTTGGGCGCGCTTTGGATTGTGCGCGCCATTGTGATGTTTTCTTGTAGCTGGTTGGTAAACTGAATTGTGGTCGGCTGTATGGAGTTGGTGTCGCGTTCAGGTCGTGAGTTGGTCTGAACTGATCAGGTCGAGGTCAATAAGTGCAGAAGCCGTGAAGACTCTTGCTGTGTGGCATCCCAGAGGATTGTCACATGCAAGCACGTGCCATTGCGCAATGCTCAAGGCAGCAATCGGCTTCTTTCATCTGACTTTCATATTCGTCCACCAAGGCGGCCCATCCTTTGGTTCCTTGACGGTCTCCAGATTTGCTCGCTCAATAGCTTTCTTTCTCTTCCATGGATCTTTGCCCGCCTCGAAAGCAGATTGCTTCTTCCTGTCCAGCTCTTGCGTTGCCTTTTCTATTGTCTCTATCAACCAAGCTTCTCTCGCATCTTGACCTTCGACAGAAGCATCTGGCCCTCCAGGAGCAATCTCTCCACGCCCAATGTTCTTCTGCTCCTTCCACTTCTGCCAAGTCTCTAATTCCTTACGGTAGCGGTCTAAATCGTAGACAATGTTGAAGAAGTTCTTATACTCCTCCGGATCCTCGAAGCAGACGCCGTAAGCATCGCAATAGCAAACCCGCGGGTCGGGACAGTAAGTTGGAGTTCCGTTGAACATGTATTGCCACAGGTATTCGAAGATGCGGCCGGTGATGTAGTCATCATGTGGAGAGTTGAGGAGCCAGTCACGAATTTCAACATACTTGTTCTGCGGGAGATTTTGAATTCTCTGACGACTGACGGCGAATTGTGAGCAACAAGGTTGCGAGAGGACTTCTGGGACTGCTTCAGTGGGGAATAAGGCTTCCCAGGCCTCTTTGATCATGGGCTCCTCTCGCTTGTCGCCATCGTATTTTGTCTCCTGCGGGTGGAGGTGGTCAGGGCAGCCGGGAGACCAGTGACATCGGAGGTTCATGTAGCCTTCATCGAGGACTTTCTCTCTCCTCAAACGTCGTACAATCTGGGAAGACGACATCTCCAGCAAATAGTTGTTATGCCATGCCGCAGCGTGTCCGTGCATAAAGATGGAAATGTCCGGTAAAGAGTCGTAGAACTCAATCATGTAAGTCAGATAGGCCATTACCTCGTGGCCTTTGTTCGCAGGAGTGTGCAGTGGCGCAGAGTCGTCATTGGCAACATAGAATGCAGTATACAGGTTGCTCTTCTCTCCAAGCAGATCGCCAAGTTCCTTTTCCACCCAGGAATTGTCGCTGTAAGACATTGTCGCCAGCACCAGTGTTGTCCGCGGATGCGTTCTATTCATCGTTGGAGCCATGGATTGGTTGCTCGGTTTCGAGTCCGGAAGAGCAGGCTCTTGCGCCGGCGCCAGCTGAGTCTCGCTTTTAACAGCGGCATATTTGTAGTCACTGCCATATCTCCACGAAGCCACCCAATACTTCAGCCCAGTCTCGCGAACTCTTTGCAGATCAGAGCGGTATAGTCCAAGCAATACGACAAAAATGATCGTGGCCCCAATAGCAGCAAAGATGCCGAAGCGTTGTCGCATGGCGACCTTGTCTCGGTTAGGATGCCGTAGGGAACGAAGCCGGTGCAGTGCAGAGAAGGCGGATCGATGATTGAAGTCGAGGTCCAGGTCTAGGTCCAGTTCCAGAGCAAGCAGCGTATGTAGTTGTATCGATCTTCGTGCACATGCTCGCTCTCACGCGAGCGGTTCTTTGTCAATGTCACGCCGGTAGCGCAAAGGAAAGGGAAGGACGAGAAGGGAAAGATGTATACAGTCCTTACTTAATAAGGAGAGAGCGATTGGCACCTACGCGGCTTCTACCAAATATACATCCGACGCTAGTGTTGCCTTGCGAAGGGCGCCGTTGATGTTGTGTTCTCTTTCTCTTCTCCTCTGTAACGTTGGCCGATACGCGTGTCCTGCCCCATAACTCCGCGTGTGCTGAATTGCGTACGATCGGCTGATGTGGTCTTTGCCGGAGATGATCGGGAGTGCGCCGAATCAGCCAGCTACCTCGCTCGCTTGAGCTCATGATCTAGGCTGCGAATAATGCGAGTTTGGGAAATGGTATCAAGGGATGAACGACTTTGTAGAGGGAAGAGATGGGATGGGGATGGAGTCAGAGTTGGGAGTTGGGCTGTCCCCCTGCACCGCGAAAGCTTGGCTCAAACAAGCCTTTCCGCTCTCGGGACCCACTAGATGTGAGGTGAGCAAAAATTCACGTGATGCGCAAAATTTGAAAGATATGTAATATATGCAAGATATGCAAGATATGAAAGCTATGCAAGAGGTACGAGAATACGCATCGACCAGCTAGCTCTATCCATCCGTCTACATAGATCTCCAAAGCAACAGCCCAGCCCCGAGCGGTGGTATCATAAGCAACATCACAAGCACCAACCCCATGCACCACCCAATGCCAACGTGAGGAGAAGGTTGCTATTCTTTCAACTCATCAGCAGGAACAGCATGCATGCCATACTTCGGCGTCTCATCGCTCCCATAGTCTTCTTCTCCCTCCTCGTCGTCCCAGATCTTGACCTTCTCCGCATACTGTCTGATGTTGGAGTAAATTGTGTCTTCAATGAGGTGTCCCTTGCCGCCTGCGACCTTGAGAATCAGGTCGTTCAGACTGGATCGACCGAGAATGTCGACGTGGTCGGCTGTGTTGGGGCCTCCTCTTGGACTGAATCGGTCTGGTTCGTGCGGCATTTCGTATGCAATTACGGAGACGTTAGCTGGATTGTAGCGCTTCATGCGCCAGCCTTTGTTGCACATGTAGCCTGTTGACATGAGGTTGACTGTTCCGTCGCCTTCGCCCATGACCACACCGTGATCGACGACACCGTCGGGAGTATTGACAGTTGTGTCTACAAATGTCAGCGGGGGAAGTTACGCGTGGGGCGTGCCGTTCACTTACCAATGACAACATATGACTGGTTGAAAGCGTCCTTCTCTTCCCGATAGAAGTATGCTCGCTCTGTAGGTTTGCCAATACCGTAGAAACAATAGATCTTCATGTTCGGCGCCAGTGGAAGTCGTGTCTCTAGAGGGTTCATCCACTTTGCCGGGATTTTCTGGTTGTCTTCAACTACCTTCCTGCTATGCGCGACGCCATGGCTGTAGCTTTGCTGAGTCGCCTCCGCATACCAGTCTTCAGTATTCTTATACAAGTACGGGATGGCTTGAGACACCGTGAGGTTCCTTTCAGTCTCCGAATTGTTGCTTTGCTTGAAGCTAATGAACTTGCCAAATGTGGTCGGTTGCTCTGGTTGATCGTCTGGTGCGCCGTACTGATCTCCCCAGACCGCATTGCCGCCTATCGGTAGCATGCTGCTGATACCAGGCATAGCTCTGAAGATCTCGGCGCGTTCCGCGCGTGAGAGGAACTTCTCGAGGCCATAGACAGCAAAAGCATTCAACTGAGCGGTGTCCCTCATCTCTCCGCTGAGAACCGCTGGCAAATCCTTGAGGGCGCCCAGCATGCAGCCAGATATGTTAATCCAGGCTTCAACATGCTCATCGACCCAGGAGGGACCACCATTGCCATGCCCTTCGGCCTCCACCCAATGCAGAAAGTAATACAGGACTTGCGATCCCATGGAATGTGATAGTAGAACCACCTTCTCTCCGCTGACCTGCTTGGCTACTTCGATGTGGCTCTTCAGCCGGGTGTAGTACTGGTCCCTTTTCTCATAATTCATGTAGCTCAATCGCCAGTCGTAAGCAGCCGTGAACGCATTCGTCGGGTCGTATCCGACTGACGCAAGGTTCTGCAATATCTTGTTCCATATCCAGTACCCCGTAATGAAGAAATCTGCAGCATCGAAACCTTGGGCAGCCCGTAGCTTGATTCCAGGCGGATCAAGACCAGTCTTCTTGTCCAGCATTATATGGCGCTTCCAGCCCGCCTTGTCCAAGACCAGTGCCCGCATCATGTTCCAAGAACCCCATAATCTCTTGCGAAAGTATTGTCGCGAGTCATCCTCTGTTCCCCAGCTCTCTAACCCTGTCGAAATAACGCCAGGAATCATGATCACGGGGTATTTGGCAGAGATGCCTTCTTGGCGTGCGTGTAATCCGACTGCGAACGAATCGTAATCGACGGCCTGCTTCTCACGAGACTACAAATCCAAAGGCCTTTGTCAACATCAGCTCCGTGGCACGTAATGAGGAGCATGGCAATTCATACCTGTAGATCCCGCACATCGCGTATCAATCCGGCCGGTAGGACATCTAGCACAGTATCCAGGTTCAGGTCTTCCAGTCCTGCCATCGTGACCAGCTTGTCGAGACTCCCATTGCTGCTCGCGAAGTATCCAGCGACGAAGAGCCCGAACAGACTCCCAAGCCCGAACACCCATGCATTACGCCTCTTGCCACCTCTTGATTTGCTCTGCTTGAGCTTGTCGAGCTTCTCCTTCGGAATAACTCGATATGCCTCTCCGCCAGCATCCGTGGGTGCAGGTGCCGGACTATGCTCACGCGAGCTATCAGACGAGTCGTCGTTCTCGCCAGAGCCGAGGATACGTCGCCGCAACTCCGACATTGTGGGAATATCGGAGGGGCCTGGTGAGGGTGGAGGTGGAAGCGGTGAAACACACACCCGACGACACGAGACACGACATAGCGAAAGTTCGCGACTGAGAGTTTGTCGTCATGCGGTCCGAGCGCCCTGCATGTATTCTTCACATGCTTTCACATGCGTCCTCCACCTTCGAAGAGACAACACGTTGACATCAGACTCTGCGATACAGCACAGCATCGCAGAAGGCAGACCATGGGGGAGATAAGCAACAACTGAATGATTTGACACATGCGCACGCCTCGCCGAGCATAGCTTCCCAATGAGCGATCCCAAGCCGGGTGATGCTCCACGCAAGCCCGGGAAGGACGGAAAGAGCAACACGGCGGCCGACGACTTAAGATATGTCTGCTATGGCAGCGAAAAGGAATCCCCGTACCTGCCGGCTATCAAGCAGCTGATCTCCAAAGATCTGTCTGAGCCATACAGCATCTACGTCTACCGATACTTCCTCTACCAGTGGGGCGACTTATGCTTCATGGTGAGATAGACTTTCCATCATGATTGCAACAATACTGATGCGCCATAGGCTCTGGACAAGGAAGACAACCTACTAGGGGTGATCGTCTGCAAACTGGAACCCCACCGTGGCGGACCTGTGCGAGGCTACATCGCCATGCTGGCCACACAACAGGAACATCGCGGAAAAGGCATTGCATCAAGGCTAGTGCGCATGGCTGTTGAAGCCATGATCGAAAAAGATGCAGACGAAATCGCCCTCGAAACGGAAGTCGACAACGTCCCATCCTTGCGCATCTATGAAAACCTTGGTTTCATCCGCACCAAAAAGCTACATCGCTACTACCTTAGTGGCAGTTCAGCGTTCCGGTTGATTCTTTATCTAAAACCTGGAGTACCGTACAGACCAACTTATCCTCCAGAGTATGGGTCTTGGGATGGTGACGGCCAGTACGACTATGGAATGCCAGGCGAAGCCTCTGGTCAGGGACTCAGGCAAGAAGATCTCACCGAACGACAGGCAGCGCAAATGCGGATCGAAGCCGTTCATGGCGAGAGACACAATCCAATGGGTACTATATGATCTCTCCGCTATTCTCATCGGGTCCGATTACGCCGCCTGACTGCGAGCGTGTATCCGATTTCCTCTCAGTCATCTTGTTCCACGTCCATTGGTCCAATCCGCAAAAGCTGGTCTATCTGGATGTGAACAGCTAATTCGTGACCCTAGCCTTGATAGCTTTCAGGTGAGCGTGTGAGCAAGGCAACGTCGCGCACGTAACGTCAATAATGATTTTACGAGACGGGCAGGCTCGGGTTGACTGTCGAGGGATTCGAATGAATAGCACCTAAGTTTTGCTTCCCCACAGAACCTCGATCCCCATCAATCTCTGCTACATCATTCACGGATCATCTAGATCTTCGCGATGATCACAACCACCGCGCGTCTTACCTCAACATGTTCGTTTTCAAATGAGTGGGCAAGCCACGCAAGCGCTCCTCGCTTCCTGTGCTGGAAATATCGTTTCAAAATTCTTCGATGAAGAATGTATAGTCTCAAAGTATGAGATTCTATAGGAGATGCTGACGGAGAGTCGAGAAGTTCGTTGCTGATGTTCCAGTGATTAAACGCAGCTTCGCAAAACTCGCCTAGAAGGCGTAGTTTCTAGCTCCCATGCGAGGCATGCTGCAATGGCAGCCAGAAGACAGGAAGACGGCAGGAGAGCTACTAAAGAATCCTTAGCTGAGCAGCCGAGCCCAAGTGTGTGAGGAGCTTTGAGAACCATCGTCTACCTTTATCGCCACGCAAACTTCTCATGCATACAACATGCATCCTCCAATAGTATTAAATAAGCATCATCGTCACGTCCAGAATCTCCAGTGTTGCAACGGCGGTGTGCCGCGCTCTCCTCGGCACCATCTCGGCGCAGACGCACAAGCCATTATGGAGAATTTTCTTGCATCACCTAGCACATACGGCCACAGGCGAATGAAAACTCGGAACCCCGTCCGCTCTTCCAAAGATAACCATTCGACCGCGAGACTAGTATTGCCGTGGGTGACCAGGCGAGAATCCCTCGTGCTGTATGTTTTTGTCTTTTTTTTTGCAGTTCCATATGCTGCCCTGCTACGATGACCCAGAGGTCCTCGAGGCCGGAGGAGTTCATGCCTTTTGCCGCAAACTTTTTGGAAAGAAATGGAAGAGATGGTTCGTGATTGATGAAGCTGACTGTAGTAGTGTGCACAACTCGTGAAGTGATGATGTGGTCCTTTTTGGAGATGCTCGAGAGGTGTACCTGTGGACCGGTTGGGTGCTTCTGCAATCGTATTGGTCCACTCTTTGAACGTTTGTTTCGACGTCCAAGAAGCGAGCTGAACGATCGTTTTGTATACTGCTCGGTCACTCCGCCTCAATTTGCTATTCAACACCAACGGCCATAGCAGACTCGATCAATGCGCCTTGTTGAATAGACTCCTCATTCCAGAGGCATCAAGACCATCGATCATCTTGATCGTTATCGGTTTCATCCTCCAAACCCATCATCAAAGCCTTCACCGTGACTTCAAACCAGCCCACGGATCCTCCAAGAAAGTCGGAAGAAAGTACACCATATCGCCTTTCTGATTCCTCGCGCCATATCTCAAAGCCTCGAGACTTGGCTTGCTGTCTTCGCCGGGCGCGCGATCGGGGACATGTCCATTCCCTGCCTTCACAGTCTCCGAGGCCTTCGCTGGTCGGTCACGGACAGGTAAGTTGTTGGCACCAGTCCCTTGAGGCTTCTTGTTGATGTTCGGATCCACGAATCCGTCGTGGGAGTCGAACTTGCGTTTTTTCTGGTTGCCGAAGCCGGTGAAGCCCATTGCCTCGGCGATTGATGGATCGACGTCGAAGTCTTCCGAGTCCATGACCGTCAGCGGTATTGTGAGAGGAGTCTGAAGTTGGTGTTGACGTTACAAGCGAGAAGCAAGAGTGCTTTGTGCTTTCTAGCCTCGGACATGGTAATGCGAAACCGAGACCGAGTGTCGCAGGAATGGGCGCTGCGCAGTATACTTCACCTGTTTCTACAACCGCATCCATCTCACACTCACTTCGCTTCTGTATCAAGCAGATCCGATGATCCATCGAAATTGACGCTTCACGCGTATGACGCTTTCTCATCGTGGCTGAAAAGGGTTCTCTCCATTCATCCGCCGGTCCTGGGCTGGCACCCTCCGAAGCCGATTTTGGAACGAGCCAGACTTCAATGCCGCATTATTATACCCTCGCCCAGAGGCGTAGGGAGGCCTTCCTACAAGCCAGAACGAAGAGACTCGCTGAGTTATCATAACGACATCCTATTCGGATTGAAGGATGAGCCTCCTAATGCCTGCCCAAGAAGATAACACCCGGCAGAGAATGGTTGCAAGAGCGGCCTTGATAATCGTGACACACAGGGCGGACAGCACCAAAAGTATATCCACCGTTTGGTCCAAGAGATCTATCCCGATAATACCCGACCTAGAGCCGCTATCTACGGTCTCGACCAAGTATGAGCTTCCGCGCTATATCTCTTATCGGAACGGAATGGGAATTTACGTTCTCGCCGGGGTGTTCCCAGATCTGCTCAGTGTCTTGATGAACTACCCAGCTTACTATGTTCTATTTCTGCTCTCTGTGTCGGCTTTGCATGGATCTTACTGGTTGTCCAACAAGTCATGAGTCGAAGTCCGATGCCTCACCGAAGTGCCTTTAGTTGGGACTGCATCTAGGCCATAAGTTCTGCAGCGCTCGCTGAGAAATGGCAAGGGCCGCCAAAATACGAATGCTACCAGTGCTATCAATGCTACCGATGCAACCATTGCCAGAACAATGGCCTCGGCTCGTCTCACGCGCCTATCGCGCGCCTCACCGGCACTAGCACGATCTTCTACGCTCATACCAGCAACCCTTCACTACACTGGCCTTAGCAGGAAACGGTCCAGAAACGCCCTCGGCTTTCAAACAAAGCAAATTGGTAGCGGTCGTATCGAACGATCAAGTGCGAAAGCCCGCCTCTTCGCTCCCATGCCTATTATTCTATTTATTATTAGATCTATTGCTTGACTCAGCAATACGATCTGAAGCACTAGAGGGATACGAGAAGGCCTCACCACCACAAGAAACTATATCAGCGCAAATTTCCGCGAGTTCTGGTGAAGATGCATTCACTCCTCCGTCCTTCTCGATATTGCAGGCCGCAACATGGCACCCAAGCCGTTTCCCATTCTGGCTCCGCTTCTTGGTCTCTATGCGGTGATCTCTTCGGCACAAGTCCTCACGAAATGTCCCTCTGCTGAGACGACTTACACATCCCCGGATGGCCTCGTATACAAGACCTGCACAGGAACAGACTACCAGGGGACGGATGCACAGCTCGTCCCAGACATCGCGGATGCCGCCGCCTGCGTGGCACTTTGCGCCAAGACCATTCCCTGCGACAAGTCTGTCTATAATAACGACAACAAAGACTGTCACTTGAAGGGTTCCGACACGTACGGTCTTAAATGGACTACCGATGCACGCTTCACTGCTTCACGCAGAGTCGACGTGGGAAACGTGGGCCGATGGGGACCTTTGGTGAACCTGCCCGTCATTCCAGTGGCAGGTTATGTCGATCCTACCGATACGAACCGTGTAATGGTTTGGTCTTCCTGGGTGAGTTGCTCCACAAATCTGTAGAGTTGCTCATGAGTGCCTCGCTAAATCAAGGTGTACAGGGCACCGACGACTTTGGTGGAGCAGGCGGCAAAACCCAATTCGCGGACTACAACTGGAAGACAGGCGCCGTATCTGAGCGCCAAGTTGCCAATACCAAGCACGACATGTTCTGTCCCGGTATCAGCGCTCTGCAGGATGGTCGCATTGTCATTTCTGGTGGAGGTGATGCAGAAGCGACTTCTATCTACGATCCCGTTACAAATGCTTTCACCCGCGGCCCCGATATGAATATTGCACGAGGCTACCAGGCCTCCGCTACTCTCAGCAACGGCAAAATATTCACCATCGGAGGATCTTACAGCGGCGGTATTGCCAACAAACCCGGCGAGGTCTACGATCCTGCTGCGAACACCTGGACTCTTCTCCCTGGCGCGGATCCTTCTCAGGGTATGCTCACGACTGATCACGAAGGTCAATGGCGAACTGATAACCATGCCTGGCTCTTCGCTTGGCGGGATGGGTCTGTTTTCCAAGCGGGTCCGAGCAAGAACATGCATTGGTTCACCACCACCGGAAACGGATCTATCCAGGACGCTGGCACGCGGGATGCTGCGAACGATGCCATGTGCGGCGTGAATGTCATGTACGACGCCGGAAAGATCTTCACTGCCGGCGGATCACAGGACTACACTGACAGCCCAGCTTTCAATCGCGCACACCTTATTAGCATCTCTGCTCCCTACCAGCCCGCCGCGGTGGAACGCGTTTCGGATATGCGATATCCGCGTGGCTTCGCAAACGCAGTCGCCTTGCCGGACGGAACGATTCTCGTCACAGGCGGCCAGAAACGTTCCGTCGTCTTCACGGATACGGATTCCGCTTTGGCTGCGGAGCTCTTCGATCCTGCAACCAACACTTTCCGCACGCTCGCCGAAGAACTCATCCCTCGCAACTACCATTCGATATCGCTTCTCTTGGCAGATGGCACCGTTCTCAGCGGCGGTGGTGGACTCTGCTATGTTGGAGGTGGCGTAAAAGGCGACGATGGCAAGTGCAACCGCGCCGTCGATCATCTCAATGCCCAGATCTTCTCGCCTCCGTACCTCTTCAACTCCGACGGCTCGTCTGCCACCAGGCCCGTGATATCCTCTGTTTCCGCGACGAATGCCAGAGCAGGCGACTCCTTGACCGTGCAGATGGGCGACGACGCGGCTGGAACCACGTTCTCTTTGATCAGAATGGGAAGCTCCACGCATTCGATCAATACCGATCAGCGAAGGATTTCGTTGACGCAGGCAACTCAGAGTGGCAGCTCTTGGAAGCTTGAATTGCCTAGCGATGGAGGCGTGCTGATTCCGGGGTACTACTATCTCTTCGCGGTCAACAAGGCGGGTGTGCCGGCTGTGGCGAGGACGTTACAGATTCGTTTATGATCCAGATACCCGTGTAGTAACAGTCTACGAATTCGAGAAATGCGTACTTGATTCTATCATCATGCGGTCGAGTCCCAGTTGTCACGACACAGGGCGCGCCATACGTCTAATATCCTTGGGGTGTTCCCGATGTTGAGTCCATGGTCCTTAGGAGCCTCGCTCACAGCATGGGCTGTGGTATTCGCGCATCCGAATGCATCATTCGAGCAGTACGAGGCAATGTGCTCCTCCGTTCCCGCCATCCCTGCTGAAACGGTCGGATCAAAGCGGAGGACGCGGGAACAGTAGTCCGTACTGAACAAGTCCGTCAGTACACATGACACTTGTCCATTGAGATGCGATGTCAACTCACTCGGGCTGGAGGCCAAACATACTACAACGTCCCCGAGCATGGATGATCACGTTCCTCAAATTCGACACGGTGTCCTCCCCGACACAGCGGAGCCATCGCAGGAGCGATTCCTCATGGAAGCCATCCAGGAGTTCAAACGTACAGTTCGCGTAGAAGAGGGGCAGAGTCTCGCTTCTGATCTGGCGATTGAGCTGGATCAGAGACGAGGCATTTCTGGGCTGGCTGCTATTTCTTGGTTTCTGGGATCGCACTCTGATGACGGCTTCGCAGAGAGCACATTCGAAGATTTGGAGACGCAACTCGACGGGAAGACCGAGGAGCGAAGCCCGATGGATTGCCATTCTTTTCGATTTGAAACGTAAGATCCTATGCTGATAGCATACGTGTGTCCTGTACGATGTTGTTGATTGGTCGAAGAAGGATTCCGCGAGTCAGCCAAAGAAGATGCATTGGGATAGATCGGAAAGCGTGACGTTTGGTATCCCGTAGCTAGCGTAAACTCTAAGCTAGTGCGATGAGACCCCACCTTGAGTTTACACCTATACCTTAACAACTTGAACCACGATATATCATACACAATACCATATCTTGAAGCCGGATCTACAACTGTACCACTGTCTATCACATGCGGTACATGAAGCACGGAGAATGGTCTGGCTCTCTGACGCGCCTACGGAGACCGAAAACTTTATTGTCATGCATGCCATCCAAGGACACAAAAAGCTACAATACCCGCGATGGGCTATGGTGCTGTTCCTCGATCCAAAATATCCGATCATCGGACCCTGTGAAGCCTAGTGCCGCCGTCCTCAGACACTGCCACGGGACTTCACCTGTGTAGGGCTTACGGGAAACCCGCCGAGCCCTACGACGTGCTTACGCGCTTGGCGACATGTCGAGATGGGCTCAGAATTGTCGGCCGAGAGAGAGGCATGATTGCCCAAGAAGCCATTGTGATACATTGTCTCGACCGACGCTTCTCCGATGCCATCGTCATCCGTCGGTATGCGCGCCCTTGTCCTGGTCCAAACCATCCATGTAACAGCTCTGTGCACCTGACGGTGGCTGGAGAAACAAAGTGAGGGGAAACAAGACCATCACGGTTGCAATTGGGTCTGTGCTCAGCCATGGGTTCGGCGCAGTGACAATGATCCTACCACAGCGATTATTTGAAGCACGGGGACTCAGGTGGCTGGTCATGAGGTTGTAACAGAGCAACATCCTGGTCCGACGGTGAAGAAGAGTCGAAGGTGTTGTTAGACAATAAATTGTTGCTTGGATATTCGAACAGACACTATGGAACTAAGCAGCTATCTATGTACAGTGGAGGGCTATCTGGTGTATATAATCCTGAGCCTGTCAGGTCGGAGCATGAGGGGCATAGGTGATGATGGCAATGAGTCGAAAGACAAGTCTGCAGAAAATCAAACGCTGTCTTGCCGTTGCTCCTGTCGATGACGTGCTGAGACAGATAAAACGACTCAGTTCTGTAGCCGGCTCATGATGGCGTGAATTCGCTGGCTACATCCTGCCAGAATCGTGAGAATCGCAGTCGAGCCTGGGCCGAGTGTCTCCGTATGCTCCTGCAGCTGTCGCGTAAGATTGGCGAGCTCATTCAAGCGGGTATGCAGGAGGTGGCGTAGGAATCCCAGCTTCTCTTCGCCACTGATCTCGTACTCTCCGAGGACGAGTCGGCCAGTTTCCGTATTTGAATGCATGTATGCCGGCATGCTCTGTCTCCGAAGGATTGCAAGTTCGGATCTGGCGTCGACTGGCCTGCGGCTATCGCTCGCTGGTACGCCTTCAAGCAAATCAATCATGCTCTCCAGTAGTACGCTTGCCAGGAGGAGGGATCTCGAACGCTCGTGAGTGCACATATCGCACTTCAGCATAGTCTGGGTCTGGATTCGTACGTCCTTTTCGAGCTTCATGATGGTGTCGATCCTGGTGGAGAGGAATTTTGCTTTCTCGTCCTTGAGCTCGGAAAGTCGTTGCAGGATGCTGCTGTAGCATGAGCATCTGGAAGGGAGCAGAGGCATTGGAGATGTGTTTGTTTGTGTGAAGCTGTTCGGCACTTGGCCACTTGGGAACGTGCTGAACGAGCTCATGGCAGATGCAGTTGTCGAGGGTCGAGAGTCCTGGGAGTTTCTGAAGTTGCCGCTATAGAAATTCGGCAGTGAAGCTGGAAACATGAAGTATGATCCGTCGCCTTGGTCTTTGCACTGCCAAAATGTCAGAATCCAAGAATCTTATAAGACTGTTGAAGAAGATTTGTGAACTGATACGCACCTGCATCGGGGACTGGACTATCGTGGATGATGCTCCAAGACTACCAGTGTGATCCGATGAGCCGTTGCGGCTATCGAACCCATTCAACCTAGCCTCAATGGTCGTAGGACTTCGCGTTATGCTTGCATCGGACCAACTATTTGGGAACGGAAGCTGGTGCATGTCCGCAACTGGGGGAGGGGTAGGTAGGTTCCAATTGTTGTGCTTGGACGGGTCGGTGAGGTCGTTGTCCACTGGTGAGGACCACATCGGATAGAAGGATCCGTAGCCGTCGTTGTTTCCCACGAAAGACATGTTCTGGTCGAACAATAGCATGTCCATCGACAGCTCTGCTGTATCGTTGTCTCTAGACGGACTCGGCAATCCCCCAGGGAAGGGTCCTGGCATTTCCTGCTGAGGTGTTGTTGTTGTCGCCGCGCTGTCGGTCCCACTGGACGACCTGGATGCTGCAGTATGCTTGGTGGTAGTGCCTTTCGGCCGTCCCAGACGTCGCTTCAGGCTATAGACACACTCGCGGCCGTGATGCTGGCAACGACGACAGGTAGGTCGGTCTCGACTGCACCGAACTTTGGCGTCAAGGCATGCGTCGCAAGTTGATCTGATCCTGGGGACTGGGACGGGTCCTGCTGCTGTGGTATTCATGATGTTGATAGAGGAGTAAAGTTTATGAGCATCATCCTGTCAATGCAGGCAGACGAGCCGTCAAAGATATATCAAGGGACCCCTTATCGTCTCGCCATCCCCGTGCTGCTGGCAAGCGTGCACTGGCGGAGAAGATGTCGCAGCGGCGAGCTTGGATCCGTGTTAGCCTGCAATGATCAGCCCCGTAAGGTTTCAGACCTACAGGACGTTAACCTTAAGCCTCGCCGAACAAAATTACTTAATCCGCCATCAAGACGCCATGTCTGATCCTTGCGACCACATGCTACCCAGTGTGTGGTTCTCTGCCAAGGCATTCGCGAAAACCAGGGACCGGCGGCATCTATCGCGCGTAGCACTCAGCCTTAGGCCATGTACGCCGTCCTCACCGTCCACGGTCCGCCCACTACACATCTTCGGTCCGTTCGCGATGGTTGTGGCGTTCTGTTGACCGCTATTGTTCGATTTTGCCACAACGAAGGGGCTTTGGTTGAGATGTTTGCCCATTTACAGTGAACGTGGCCCATGAATGTCGGGGTAGGTTAGTCTACAACGCATGTCGCAGAAACGACCGCGTCGAGACCTTGGCTCGTTGCCATTTGCTATATTCGTGACGGCTTGCCAAGTGCATGTGTTTCGATGCATTGCATTGCCCTGGATGCCCCTCCACGAGAGTGAACTCGTTCGAGACGAGCTGCGAACTTCGAGACCAGAAGGCAGTCTAGTCGAGCGGTAGGTTGTCTCGGCGTCGTTGATTGAAGGTGATCCGGAGTAGTGTCGTCGTACTGGATGGAGCCGTGGCAAGGGTACGATGGCAGGGAAGGCTTGTCCACCCGTGGTTCTCCCTGATGCCAGGTCTACCAGTCCACGGCTTCCGAAGCGTCAATTGGTCGAGCTCATTGGTTCGCAGTAGTCTGACAAACGCCACGTGCTAAGGTTTTTTTCTAAATTTGTACGTAGACATCTGCACCTTCTGAACCTGCGGGACTTTATTGAGCACGGTCGCTTCAGTTCAAACACAACGTGTTTTGTGGCAGCGTCACGCCGCGACTTGCTCTTTCAGTACGGGACTGAGACTTGCCGTTGCTCAGGTGCGCGCACCATCGATTGAGGAATGCTCTTGATCGATTACCCCATCTTTGAGAGCGCCAAGAGGCTTGCGCATGCCACGTGGGGAAGTCCGTCTCCTGCGGCAGCTAGCTGGGGAAGACTTCGGATGAGCAGGGGAAATGGCTCGAAGCTTGTTTCAGGAACTTGAGACTACCATAACACATGGCGACGATCTCCCATTGCCTGCCCTACTCGACAGCGTCGATGATGCCCCGTGCTCGTGCGTGCGGTAGGTGGAGAAGGACTTGGATTGTACCTTGCTCTGGCATCTGAGGGTATCCACCATGTAATGTGACCCTCCGGGAGCAGTCCGGCGTCGCCTAAAAGACGATCCAGTCTGAGCGAACTTGTCTGAAGTGATAAAGCCCAAGGAGCGTCGGCAGCAGGTAGGCTGATCTGCCGACGCCACGTGTGGCAGTAGGCCAACCTGACGACACTGCTGGCAGAGCCACCAGACATCATGGCCGAGGGATTTCAGGCGCATGTTCGGTCTAAAGCAATCTCGCTGAAGCGCGAACCATGCCATAGTCACAACGCTAATCTTTACTCCCGTTCCTTCGATCGAGTCGATATCGCAAAACAATCTGTCATGTCGTGCCCTCAATGCACTCGTGCTGATAGTGACGGATCTCGAACAATCGGCGCTCCAGTTGGATAAGGCTGTGTATGAAGCTGATGGTGAGGCACAGCTTATCACTTGGCGCCAGTCGCAATGGGATGCATGTCGTGACACACGTCGTTGTCAATCATTATGCCCAGTGCACCGCCTATTGGACTTTCACATGGAAGTTGCGCCAAGTTGAGACATTGAGGCTGCCCCTGCTCGCTGCCCTGCGACCCCACTAGGCCTTATCACACCCTACACGGCCCATGCCGTGTAGCCATTCGCCAAACTCTATTCTTGGACCACATCCTATCTTGCAGGATCTGAGCAACAAGATTTCCGCCCGTGATCTTCCTCGAGGAGCGGGCTCGAGTTGCGGAAAGAGGAAGTAGGTCCGAATGCTAGGAAGATATAGGTGAAAGCTGTTCCCATCGCACGGCTTGAGGCGATTGTGTCCATTGTCGTGTTTGAAAGCGTCCATTGCAGCAGTGAACATTCCGATCCCGACGAAAGTCAAGACATCGGAGGTCCTTGGCAAAGTATAGCGTACTAGTCTTTCGGCTGGGCAAGTGACGAAATTCATCACAGTCACTTGATTCCAACGAGAAACAGTGAGAGCGAGGGGCGAGGGGCGAGGTAGGCCTTAAGTCATCCCGCAGTATCCGTTATGATGAAAGAGCCGTGTTTCTGCAGCCGTAATATCGGAGATAGCCGGCGGGTAGTGAAGGTACTTCGCATCATCTTCGCTGTTCCAAGCATGTGTCCAAGCCAGTGCCACGGATTGTCTGTGCCTGCCCATAGCTGACGCCATGAAACAGAGAAACGAACAAGCCAATGTGACGCTCTCACAGTCAGAACAGCATTACGTCCTACACCGCTTTTCGAAGCGCTTGATACGGCACACTGCCTCGCGCGGCGGTCAACGTCGGACATCGTCCTCCACCGGACCACGGAGTATGCCAGCGAGCCAGACACGACCGAACAGTAGTTCCCTCCGTCGAAGCAGTGTTTCAAGCGGCCAGGCGCTATGGTATGGGCGGTAGCGGCAATCGTCGCACGCCTAATGGCCAGGAAGTCCTGCGTGTTCAGTCGGTGGCGGCTAGGGAGAACGCGAACAAGGCGCGGCGCATCTGTGCAGGGATTATCGACCCTCAGTCGCACATTATCCATAGTACTACGTTTGGAACAAGTTTCGTTGTATCAAGAAGAGGTTGGAAACGAATGTGGAAGGATAACGTGAGGTCTGTACATCACGAGTGAGAACGTGTCGTCGGAGACTTCCTATAGGGCTGAGATTACGCTTTCGCTTAGTGAACTCTATGCGAGAACGACCTCGGAAGAAATTGCAAGCTGTGCAAGCGACTCTTCAGTGCCGGTTTGGATCTAGTTACACTTACGTTTTGATCTTGTTACACTTACGTTTCTCCCATTGCTATGTCGCTGCTAATCGGTTTTTGAACGAGAATCAAGCAATGTCTCAACCGCAACTAACGCTCTTCGTCACTTTCAAGATCAAACCGGACCGTATCGAGGAATTCAGGCAAGCCCATTAAGAGACCAAGAGACCCACCTCCACAGAAAAGAAGGCTCACGCCCACGTTTGCTTGACAGTCGTCCCGTCTGGGCCGCATGCGCGAAAGAATCCGAATGCCTGTTATTCAACATCTACCAAGACCCTCAGGATGTTGGCAGGTTTCGATTTGTGGAGGTCTGGAACAGCAACTGGCAATGGTTTGGTAACTGATGCCGGGGCAGCTTCTCTTGGCTTTTCGAGAAATCTAGTGGATGGACTAACATGCAAACCCAGAAAAGGAACAGATGACCAAATCGTACTACGCAGAGTTGTGGCCCAAGTCGAAGCCGACATGGGAGGAGGATATAAAAATCGAGGTCATGGAGCGCATCGGCGAGAAATGTTCGTATAAGCAAGCCTTTCTCGACAGTGCCAATAAGAGCGGCTGACCAGACCGTCATTGAGCTCGTGGACTGCTGATGGTGCCTGTCAGACTATCGCGTACACCTTGGCACAGGATGTGAGACGTGACTCTTTGACGTGAATTCGAAGTCGCTGCAGAACGTCATGATATATGCAGCATGCAACCTTTCTTCCATTTGGCACTACAGGCCTAGCCACTCGTCCTGAATTCCGTACGCCGTGATGAGAAAGACATGACCGCTTAGAAGACAAGAGCAGCACCCTTGGTCTTCTTGTCACCACTGTGAAGGGGTCAGTGTTGCTCCGAGACGCAGCCGATCCATATTAAACATACCCTAACTCGAAGTGCTTGCAGCGCTTGAGCGCCAGCTGTGCCTTGGTCTTGCATTGCGTGCATTCTAACCGGAGCACGACTTTCTTCGTAGTCTTGGCCTTCTTGTGAAACACGGGCTTGGTCTGACCACCATAACCGGATTGCTTGCGGTCGTAACGGCGCTTACCCTGAGCGAAGAGGGAAGCCTGAAGAAATGTATGAGCATTGGTCCAAGTCGCATCATCGCTGTGGTTGTCGTACCTTGCCAGCCTTGTACTGAGTGACCTTGTGTTGGGTGTGCTTCTTGCAATCCTTGCCCTTGCAGTAGGTACGGCGAGTCTTTGGTACGTTAACCTATTGCCGGCTCCTATTAGCAACTCCTCCATGATACTCGTGTGCATTTGCCGCAGCGATCGTGCCCTGTGGACGTGCGCATGTCCCAATCTTCCACCTGTCTGTTCCGTATGATGTCCCACTCTCTTGCTCGTGACTGGCAGATCGATCATTCGAGTTTTCCATCTCAATCTTGCGAGGTCAGACTGCATATGCTCTCCATCACGCATTCGCATCGTGTTGTGTCGCTTCTTGCCTCCTTCATCAGATGCCCCACTCTCTTCTGCCATGTCTCGCGTGCAGGCCATCTCAATCCATCCGGAGACACGATCGCATACGGTGGACAGTATTCAGGGCGTCTTACCATCTTGGCTGATTGCTCCGGTTGTGTTGTCGAAAGGCGATGGTTCTCTTGTCCGAGAGTTGTCGTCGAGCTCTACAAATTCGGCGCTGGGAGTGCGAAAGACAAGACTGATGCGGCTTAGCGCCTTGGCAACTGGTCGGTGCGCCGATCGAAATTCGAAGGGTATTTGATGGGACTTTAGCTCAGACACTTTTCTACTACGCATTCCGGCCTTTCCACCTCTCGGGATACTTCTACGAAATAGCGGCAACTGCACTCAAGGCGGCCGCGGCCAATACAATCAAAGCGCGGTTCAAATTCTGTCCACTCCAGACCTTCACAAGGTCCTTCGTCTTAGCATCACTCGGCGCATTGCCAGCTCCAGCAGCCTTCGCTTCCAGCGCTTGAACTCCACTCCACATCACTGTGAAGGTGTAGGGAGCAACACAAGGAGCCAAGACCGCAGCTGAAGCGTAGAGAGCTGCAGGAGAGACTCCAAACCTGCCTGTAAGGTCACGTGCTTTGACAACGATCAGTTTCCCAAGCAAGATCACAGGGATGACTCCGACTCAAAAGGCAGAGAGCTTACTGGAGTACGCCAAAAACCCAAAGATAGCCGAGCAGCAGAGAGCCAGCGGTGGGACGGATTGCTTGCCAATGTGATACATGTGAGACCACTGCTTCGCCTGAAGATCGATTGGCGCCATCTTGCTGGCCTCAACGCCGATGAAGCTGAAGGATGCGATGTACGCTTTGCAGATGTCAGCTGTGTCCTCTTGAATTTGCAATAGGATTGGCGCAGCTTACCAGAGAGTGCTGAAGCGCCAGATAGCCCGAGCAGCTGGGCCATTGGGACGAGTTGCTGTGTCCTGGTGGCCATGATGGCGGCTTGTAGAAGAAGACGTCAGCTGCTGTTTTTGATATGATAGCTCCCAAGTTGTCTGGAGTTCAGATGGCCGAATCGTTCGATGGAGGGATCTAAGCCAGGTCTTGACATTACTGTGATTCTTCTATATTGCTTCGCTCACATCTAGCCATCGAGAGACGATCGCATTTTCACGGTGTGTCTTGATCCGTCGCAGAAAACGGAGAGAACAAAGCCCGTAGCCAATCAGAAGCTCGGGATCTCCAACGCAAAAACTCCGAATCGGTCCACATGTTTCGTACAAGAGACTTTATAGACTGATCTCACCTCACTTAGCAAAGCTCGACAGAGCCAAGGACGAGTCTATGTAGGCATATTAATGTCTCCGCGTTGCCGAGACTTGCATTTTCTTCGTCAGATCGTCAACTATCAAGATGGAAAATACGCTCTACATTCTGCTTTTGAAGGCGTTATGCATGGATTCAAAACTTCGTATCCGAGAACAGGGCCGAGAGAAAGGCGAATGACCCGCTGCACTGGATCGTAGGATAGGCCGCAGTATCATCATCGCGCGTCCCTCTGACGCGAAGGTTCAAAATCTAGACGGCTTGCTCTTGCGAACTGAGAAGTAGCGGTGCGGCGCAGCAAATCGGTGTTCCTTCCATCTCAAGAGAGGCGCATACATGAAATGACGTTGGGCCCGGGTCCAGGGATATAATGAGCAGGTGAGGCAGGAGGCGTTCTCTTCGCTTTGGCATCAAGATACAGATATCTCATCCCGTGGATCTGCGATTACTTGAGCTATGCTCTTATAGCTCGCCTCATCATATCCATCGATTCAAGTCGGCCTCAGCACAGGCATACGATCATCGCTATTGCCTGAAGACGAATTGGCGATGATGTGATGATTTGCAGTCGTTCTTGGTTCGGAAGGACCCCTGTCCTTTAGTTCAAGCGCGTGTCGGATTCGGAATGGCTCTACCGGCGCATGACGACGTCATTGCGGATCTGATGTTTGAAGCTCTGACCCTGGCTCTTGCGTCGGCGACCAGGAGCAGTCGTTGGAGTAGACAGAGAGGCAGAGGGAACGGGAGGAAAGGAAGATAGTCGGGCTTGAGTTATGCCAGGAGATGCGTAGACTCGTGGGCCTGGAACGAAGGGACGAAAACTGCCGCAGGGGAAAGTGAAACAGGTCCGCTCGAACATCAGGCACAAGATGATGTCGAGTGGACGGCGGCATCCGCAGGCACATGCGAAGAACGGGATTGGACGCGTGGAATCGCGTAGTGGTGGTGAGGCTCGCTGTTCACTCCGGCGACGTCGGCGTGACAGGTAGAGGCGCTCCGGTAGTAGAAAGGATTCCGGGCGCAGGGAAGCTGAAGCCGGATGCAGATGCTAGTAGACAAGTAGTGCAGCGGGCTAAGACGAGATGGTCTGTTTAGTGATGATTGATTGCGCAGCGCCAGCAATCAACTTAACCTGCTGCACTCTGTCAGTGAGAGTGTTGCTGCCCGTACGTGAGGAGCCTCTCTGACCAACCCGCAATATTGTCCGCGCTCCATATCGCCCTTATTATAATACTTATTGTATGCGCATCGTTGTCTGCGCATCGCCGTTGTTGCGCCTGCCTCAGCGTGGAAGCGGGTTTGCCTGCCCTGGACCCCCGACGTCATCATTGGGAAGCGCCAGCCGCCTTTTGCACGGGAGACATCACAACTCCCTCCTTGGACACTTTTCGGCCCACCATTGCCCTGCGCTCGCCAACACGCCCGTTACCGATGCTCTCCCCCACCACGACTTCTCGCGCCCTCTGTCTATTGAATGATTGGACGTCTGCAAGTCGGCGCAGGACGGGCAACAGAGGCGTAGCTCCGCGATGAAGTTGCCCTCGACGCCGCAGGACACGCCCAAAGATGACTCCGATCACACCGACGACGGCGACCCTACGCCTACCGAGGCGCCCCCTCGCCCCGCCGTCAACGAGACGACAACCACGCCTCGACCAACGCTGCCGCGCTCGCCACCAGCACGCCTAGCAGAGTCGAGCTATAGCAGCATCGAGGCAGAGCTGCACGAGGAGCCTGCAGACAGTCCGTCTGCCGCTTCTCTGCCCCCGAACATGCCTGAAGCGAAGCGGAAGAAGAGTGATACAGGTAGTGGTAGCAGGCCGAATTTGGGGAAAAGTTCTGCGCAGATGCTTTCTGCCGCTGGCAATCCGTCCGACTTGCGAGACGCGCTGAATGCCAGAGTGCTTGCTCAGACCCGTACGCGGAGGAGTTACGGTCTCAGCACGGGCACCAAGGAGGATTCCAAACGCGTATCGCCAATCCAAGAAGAGCAGGCTACGCACAACGCGCCCGCGCTCACTGCAGTCCTTGGCCCGCAGGAGCCTGGAGGAACGGCTAGTACCGTCTCCACGGAGTCTACCGAATCGAATCGTACTATTAGAGGCAGCGCTCTACCTACTCCATCAGGAGCGCCGTTGCGCACACCTTCCTACCCTTTCCCATATGTGCCCGGAACACCAAGCTGGAGATCCTTTTCCACAGGAGGTCACCAACCTTTCACTGCCTTGTCTCCAACTGTGTCGAATCAGCCCAGAGGTGATCATGACACGCCAGGGAGAAGCAGTGTTGATCCTTTATCTGGAGATTCTACACCAGCAGGGAATGCTGCATTTATGTTTGGAGCCGATTTTGCAGGGCCAGAGGACCCGGCCTATCCAACTCCAAACTTATACGATCTGGTGTTACAACTGAATGCGGAGCCTGGTTTTGAAGCATGGTGGACGACGGTGACAAATCTCTTACATGACCACTTCAAGGCCGAGCGCGCCACCCTCGTACAGCCATTGGATCCTACCGACATCGAGAATGTGCCTTGGGGTCAGAAAGCTACGTTTAGCATGAACGGACGAGAAGAGTTCGCGCATACCATTCCGCTTCGGCAACAAGACTTTCCTGAGCTATCTGGTAAACTTCGAATGCCCGAATTCGCCTTTCGTGGACCGTCAAACGTACACACGCCAGAGGAAGGCCCACAGAAACTGCATCCGGACCGTTTGCGACCGCGTCTAGAATCTCGGCACTCGTACGCAGGTCATGGACGCGAAGTACGAGAAGTACTGGGCACTCTCAATGATGCGCCGACACCAGGCCAATTCAAAGCAAGACCCTCGGGACCAAAGCGAACTGTAACTCATGCGCCTGGTATAGCCGGTGGCGTGGGGCCGGGCAGGATACCCACTCCACGCGCTCCTTCCACGGGTAGTTTTTGCGACAGTGCAAGGAGTGAGCAGGAGTTTAGCACCGTCACTGGTGATACCAGTCCTTACGCAGAAGTCTTTGGCTCCTTGCGATCCTTAGATCACGAGGCTCGTCCGCTTATTGAGGCGGGCGGTGTCAATCGTGTTCTGGATCGCGGCAGGATAGTAATGGTGACGAGGGACTACACGGCCGACAACAAGAAACCGATTGAGTCCAGGTCCGCTCTTTCAGGTAACGCAGGGAGACTGTTTGGCAATTACCGAAGCGTTTTCGCTTCGGAAAACGTTCCAGAGCCTCACAAAGACTATGAGGAGTACGAACAGCAACCTGCTTCTCCATGGGCTCAGTCACCGGCGCCATCTCCTGCCATCCAATCCGACGAGGATGAAAACCCATTCTTCGCCAGTGACTACTACCAGGTCGAAGACTCATTCAATCCAGCTGTCAGTCCCAAAGACTACACCCCTTTTGCTCAAGTGGGCGCAATTGGCGTCGATCATGCATCGACAGTCATTCACCTCCCGCTTATTCACCCTACGCTCTCCAAACCAATGGGTCCCCTACGGGAAACGTCAAAACAGAATTCGACAGATCGCAATAGCTATTTCGATTCGGAAAGACGTGCACCCATCGCGATTTTGACGATACTCACTTCTGCAGTGCCCTATCCCAACAACCTGGCGACCGCGCTTAAGCTGCTTGGGCCACACTTAGCGACGTCGTTTTCTATCGCACAGCAATTCTCCGCAACGCACCTACAAGCGGTGAGTATTCGGCATCGCAGGACTGCGAGTGGCAATCGCCCCATCTCCAATCCTATGACTATTGAGCCAACTGCATTAGACGACATCGTCAACGCGGATCTTGAACAGCCTCCCGGATCAATCTCCGGCAGCATTACCAGCCCATCAGAATACTCTGGCCGCTCCAGAGCTAGTCCATCTGGCTCCATCATCGGGACACCGGGCTGGGATCCAGCCCAACATGGCTGGACAGCAAGTAGATCAGTTACTAGTACGCCCGCATTCACGGGCAGTGAGATGGTCGACAATTATTTCGATGCCAAGAAACGGACGGGTCAGCGCAGTGCATGTAACGCAAGCACCACAACCACGCCCGCAAAATCCATGAAGAGAGGGTCTGGCAGCGTCGATAAGGGTGCCGCCAACGAGGACGAAGGGAAGTCGTCACGTAGCGAGCGCAAGCTGAAGGTGGCGCCAGCGTCTACAGACGACAAGCTTTCTGTGCAACCGTCGGCTCAAGAGCAGAGTCCGCCGCATCCGGCAGAAGCAACATCGCCGTCGAGACCTGCGTTGCGTCCGTCGCTAGCGTCTTTTGCCGAGCTCTCAGCACCCAAGCAGCATTCTCTGCTGCACTCGTACGGCGCAGATTTCCATTCCACTTTCAATGTGTCTCCGTCCATGACTCCGGGCGAGGCTAGAGCTCCTGGGCTGGGTGGTCATGCTCGCAAAGGCTCATACCCCGAGGATATGCCACCGCCCTCGGAACGACTACTGCGGACAATCATTGATTCGGTACCTGTGCAGATCTTCACAGCTCAGCCAGAAACTGGATTGCTCAGTTGGGTCAATTCGAAGTTCTTGATCTATCGAGGACAGGAACCGCGGCAAGTGCTCAACGATCCATGGGCAGCCATTCATCCCGAAGATCGCAATGATTTCCTGCCGGCCTGGCATAGGTCTCTGAGAACTTACCAGCAACTGCAGCAAAAAGTTCGTTTACAAAGATTCGATGGCAATTACAGGTGGTTCTATGTCAGAGCCGCGCCTCTTAAGGATAAACGTCAGAAAGTGGTCCATTGGATTGGAACAATGATGGATTTCCATGAGCAACAGCTTGCTGAATTCTCGTCTGCCAGACAGGCGGAGACCGCAGCATCAGAAGCCAAATATCGCGCGTTGGCGAACTCAAGTCCTCAAGTGGTATTTGCCGTAAATCGGGTCAAAGGCGTTACCTTTTGCAACACCCAGTGGCTTCAATATTCTGGTCAGAACGAAGTGCAGGCTCTTGGTGTAGGCTTCATGGATCATGTCCATCCAGAAGACCTCGAAAAGTGCAGACTCCCTACGTTCGAAGGCGCTACGGACGAGCCAACCAATGTGCCAACCTCTGTGCCGTTCGGGCCGAGACGAACGGCATCGCAATCTGCTGCTTCGTCACTCGACTCCTCAGAGACGGAGAAGGCTCCGTCTAGTGATGACTCTGTTGCTGCTTCTGTTTCACCAAGTTCTCAAAAGCCACCGCAGCGTAAATTGTCGGAGTTGGCCAGCAAGGGTATTTTGAAAGTGGCTCGCGACGCGGACGGTCGGCCTTCGTACTCTACCGAAGTCAGGCTCAAGTCCAAGGACGGCAACTTCAGATGGCATCTAGTGCGCGTTCTGCTTGCTGACCCACTTCTTCATGATGAAGAAGAGACCTGGTACGGCACATGTACGGACATCAACGACCACAAGACCCTCGAACGTGATCTCAAGGAGACGATGGACGAGAAGTCACGCTTCCTGAGCAACATGTCGCACGAGATCAGAACTCCACTGAACGGCATTACAGGAATGGTGAACTTCCTCATTGACAGTAGCTTGACTGCGGAGCAGATGGAGCACGTCAATATCATTCGGGCTAGTACAGAGGGTCTGCGCGGCTTGATTAACGATATTCTGGATCTGTCGAAGGCCGAGGCTGGCATGATTCAATTGAGCATGGACTGGCTATACGTGCGCGCGCTTATTGAAGAGGTCAACGATCTCACGTCGGCAATGGCGATCGACAAAGGTCTGGAGCTCAACTACATTGTCGAAGAAGATGTACCATCTCAAATCAAGGGCGACCGCTTCCGCATTCGACAAATCATGTTGAACATAGTTGGCAATGCCATCAAGTTCACGCAACGAGGCGAAGTCTTTGTCAGATGCTGCCTGCAAAAGGATGACGGCCAACTAGCCAAGAACGAGATGTATATCAGGTTTGAGGTGGTAGATACTGGGCGTGGATTCACTGACAAGGAGGCGGAGTATCTGTTCAAGCGTTTCAGTCAGATTGACGGCAGCAGCACGAGACAGCACGGTGGAACGGGGTTGGGTCTGGTCATCTCGAAGCAACTGGCTCAGCTGCATGGCGGAGACATGAGCGCCAAAGGCGTGCCGGAGAAGGGGTCGACATTCACCTTCTACATCAAGACGACTGTGCCTAGTAGGCATGACCAGCCGCCTCCATCGACTCCAGGAGCTGCAAGTCTCCCAGTATTACCCGCACCACCTGAACCGATTCCGACCCCAACAGCGACTCCGCCCCTCACGAAGATTCCATCCGCGCCATCTGAGAGACAAGCCAAACCATCACCGAAGTTCTTGCCCGAAACCACACAGTCTCCATCTCCATCACCCTATCTAGTCGCATCGCCAGACGCAGACACAGGGTCTCCATCCGTGTCTTCAGCCAGCTCTGATCCATCAGTTCGCTCGGCAGCTCGCACAGGAAGTCTACGATCGGAGCGATCTTCCGTCTCATCTATCGTGCCAGACCCCACCGGATCCATCACTTCAAAGATGACGCTAAACTTGCGGGCTGAGTCATCTCCACGCTCCGAGCCATCTCCATCTGGCACTGAGGCGTCATCAACGACGTCGAACGAGACCGTCGTACCAAGTGTGGCTTCTCCTTCTGGCAGTGCTCTCGCACCACCGATGTTCTCCATTCTCGTAGTGGCACCGTTGAAGTACAGCCGCGAGGCAACCGTACAGCATATCGACAAGACGCTACCAAAGAATGTGCCACATCAGATTACGTCTCGCGAGAGCCTTTCAGAATGCCGGAGCCTGTTGTGCGGTGAAGAGCCAGTCATCTTCACGCATGTTGTTGCAGTACTCCAGGATGTCGAGGAGATTATCGCTCTCATGGACCAGGTTCTTCGGGCAGCGACTACAACGACAGCCATTGTTCTCATCACAGATCTGGCGCAAAGACGGAAGATCATGGAGCAGGCGCCAAACTACAACTATGACCAGCTCGTTGCAGATCGGAGGCTGAGATTTGTCTTCAAACCGTTGAAGCCATCGCGCTTTGGCTTGATTTTTGATCCACAGAAAGAACGAGAGATGAGTCTGGATCGAAATCAGGACAGTGCGCAGCAGGTCGCTGTCAACCAGAAGCAAGTCTTCGATGAGCTGACCCGGAGGCTCGGTAATCGGGACAAGCGTGTCCTGTTGGTGGAGGATAACCGGGTCAACCAGATGGTCATCCTCAAGTTCCTTGCCAAGGCCTCGATCAAGGTGGAAACGGTACTCGACGGCGTGCAGTGCACGGACAAAGTGTTTGCGAATCCACATGGCCATTACTCGATTATTCTTTGCGACCTGCACATGCCCAACAAAGACGGGTACCAGACCTGCAAGGAGGTGCGCAAGTGGGAGAAGAAGAATAAGTATCCTCATCTCCCCATCATTGCCCTCTCTGCGAACGTGCTGGGCGATGTGTACCAGAAATGCGTGGCGGCGGGATTCAACAGCTACATGACGAAGCCGGTCGATTTCAAGGAGCTGAGCACGTTGTTGATGAACTTCATGGACTGCGATCCTAACAAGACACACGAGTTGATGAAGTTGAAGCGGGGACATGGCGCGGGCAGTCTGCCTTCTCTCTTCGGACGATGAGCCGGAAAGGGGGAACGGAGAATACAGAACATGAACCCAACAAAGCACACAGAGATGAAACCGATGCGGATACGACCTGTTTTGGCTTGGCGCTGGCTTGGCGCTGATTTGAGTCAGGCCTTTTTGCACGACCCAAGCGAAGCGTGTCTTGCGCCTCACCCTAACATTTCCGCCGACATGAGGGAGGTGGAGGTGGGCATTTTGCAGACTGGATGATCACCGTTTTAGCGTCGGCGCTGCGAGCTCAGCATTCCATTATTATTATTAGTGTGTTACTTGAATGTGTTTTTTTGTTTCCCTTCCAACTTTTTTGGCTGAAGGTCATTTTTGGCATAGAGACGGAGACGAGAAGGCACGGCTCGAGGGGCGTTTCACTCTCTTTTGATATGCATTTTGGCGGCGTTCTTGTTTGTTAGGGTGCTCATCAAGATCATGATTGTTAGGGAACGGAACGGGAATGGATGGTTAGCGAAACTTTTTTTTTTTTTCTTTCTTTCCACTTTGTAACTGTACTGTAGTATACTGACTGACTGACCCAAGGTGCATGTGCAAGCGGCTTCCCACTACCTATCTACCTAAAACTTCCTTGACCTTACTTTACTTTTTCTAAAGAACCCCTTTCTTCACCCTCCTTCTCCTTTTTTGGGGGAGGGGGTGGGGGGGGCGCTGAAGTTTTCTTTATACCTAATTCCTAATAATACCCTTTTTCGTGGAGGGAGGGAAGGGCATTTTATGTATGTATATAGACTTACTTAGATGAGAAGAAGCGAGGCGATCGGAAGGGAAGGAAAAGAATAGGATAGGATTAGGTAGCATATCTAGCATCTCCCCGACGAACGAAGAAAGGGTTCAAATTTTTTTTGTTCTTTTCCACACACACACACACACACACACATAATATATCTAACTAGTTATGTTAAGTCAGCCTATAAAAAGCTCCGAATTTCTTTGAAACGGACCCATCATCCATCTTTCTTCTTTCTTACAACTTGGAAGAGGAAGAAGAAGAAGAAGCGACGACCTTCTTCTCCTCCTCCTCGACGACAGCAAGCAACATGCCCTCAGCAACATCCTCGCCATCAGCCGCTTCCGTCGCCCAAATCACCACCCCAGCCCGGTGACTGCGCACTTCGACTTCCATCTTCATCTGCTTGATCACGCAGATGACGTCTTCGGCCTTGACCACGTCGCCGGCGTCGACCAGGACCTCGACCAGTTTCCCGCTCAGGGGCAGCGTGATGTGTGCCGGGTTGGAAGGGTCGCCCTGGGGGTGGGGGGTGGACAGGGCGGAGGCGGAGGCGAGGGTGGAAGTTAGGGTGAGGTGGTAGGGCTGGGGGGATTTCGAGGCTGGGGTCGTGTAGTGGATGAGGGCGGTGAGGGCGGTGGGGAAGTCGTTTTGGTGGAGTGTTTGGAGGGAGAGGTGGTGCGTTTGTGCTTCTCCTGCCTTTTCTTCCTCTCTGCCTCCCGTGGAGGAGGTGGGTAGGGGTTTCAGGACGAGTTTCCAGGCGTCGTTCTTCTTGAAGAGGGCAGGACCGGCGGAGGAGGACGTGCCTCCTACTGCTGCGAGCGCAGCTGAGGGGGTAGAGGATGGGACGAGAGCGTGGAAGGGATCCTTGACATCGGGATACTGCCGACTCCGGGCGAGGAGTTCGTCGTGCTTCGATTCCAGCCATTGGGTATCGCAGTTCCCGGCTTCGAAATCGGGATGCGCGACGACAGCGCGGAGTAAGGGGAGATTGGTCGGGATGCCGGCGACGGCGGTGTCCTCGAGGGCGCGGCGGGCCTTGCTCACGGCGTCGGGCCACGTGCGCGCGGTGATGATGATCTTGGCGAGCACGCTGTCAAAGTCCGAGGTCACGATCGCGGGCGCGGGCGCGCCGGCGACGAGGGCGGTGTCGACGCGCGTGCCGACGCCCGAGGGGAAGCGGAAGGAGTGCAGCTTGCCGATGCTCAGCGCGTACTGCTTCGCCGGCTCTTCCGCCGTCACGCGCAGTTGGATCGCGTGCTGGCGCGGGACGAGCAGAGCGTCCTGTTCCAGACTGCCCAGCCCGATCTCTTCCAACGAAGCCCCCTGGGCCAGTCTCAACTGCGCCTTGACGAGGTCCTCCGCACAGATCGCCTCCGTAATCGTGTGTTCCACCTGTAAGCGCGGATTGATCTCCAGGAAAAACCACTCCTCCGTCGTCGGATTCACCAGAAACTCAAACGTCCCCAGACTCAGATATGCCAACCCCTGTGCAATCCGCACCGCGGCCTCAATCACGGGCCGCACCACCTCGCGATCCGCACACCGACTCGGCGCCACCTCCACGACCTTCTGATACCGCCGCTGGATCGAACATTCCCGCTCCCACAGATGCCGCACCCCGCCCCGCCCATCCCCCAGGATCTGCACTTCCACGTGCCGATACCCCTCCACCGCCGCCTTCTCCACAAACACCCGCCGCGACGCACTCTCCTCCACCGCCCTCCGCACCGCCCCTTCCAGTTCTTCCGCCCGCCGCACAAGCCGGATCCCCCTCCCGCCACCCCCATCCACCGCCTTGATCATGACCGGAAACCCCACCCGCGAAACAAACTCCCTCATCCTCCTCATCATCATCACCTCCCCCGTCCCTTCTCCTCCCCCCTCCTCCTCCTCGTCGTGAAAAAACCCAGGCAAAACAGCAACCCCGCACCCCTCCGCCAACTGCCTCGCAGCCACCTTGTCCCCCGTGCGCCTCAGAACCGCACTCCCAGGCCCCACAACCAACACCCCCACCGCCTCCAACCTTTCCGCGAAAACCGCACTCTCCGACAAGAACCCATACCCAGGATGCACGGCATCAATGCCATACTCGCGCACGATGCTCACGAGCGTTTCGATTTCCGTGTACCCGGCGGGCGATTCCAGGCGCAGCGCATGCTGGGCGTGGCAAGTGTGCGAGACGTCGTGGTCCGTGTAGAGGGCGTAGGTTTCCAGGTGTAACTCGCGGCAGGTCGTGAGGATGCGCGTGGCGATTTCGCCGCGGTTGGCGATGAGGATCTTGTGGATCCGTCGTCGTCGGCGGGGTGGAGGTGGGTGGTTCCTGAGGGGCATTTTTGGAGGGGGGGATGTGTTGGCCGTTGTGTATATATATATATATAGAGATATATATCTATATGTATAGATATATATTTATATGTACAGATATGTATTTAGTTCGACGGTTCACACGGGGCCGTCGGGTGAGATTGCCGGTGAGATTGCTATGTTCCGTACAAGTGATGTTGGTCGATGCATCTCAGAAGGAAGACGTGAAGTCAAGTCCTCCACCTCTCTCTGCCTCGGCTGTGCAGAGCTTCAGCTTCCTTCACCCAGCTTCAATCTCACCAATGCCGAGACACCCGTCGTCACACATGGACAGCCTCCGTGCGAAATGGGCTATACGTATGTATTATCTTCACAAGTAGCATCGATATCATAAGTCTGTCTCTTAGGCTGTCTATAATCATCCGCTAAGCGTCATGGTCGTCATCTCATCAGGTCATTCGTTGCAACCAAAAGACGCAATCCCCAAAGCCATCCACACCCCATGAGTCCTGAAAAAGACCAAAACGCTTCATTCATCCATCCCTTCGAGAATCCCATCCCTTGCTGCGACTAGCGCCGATGTCTCCGTCTGCTAGTCCGGCTATCATCATCGCGCTCGTCATTACCTCCCGTGATGGCCTTGAACAGCCCGCCCAGTCCGCCCTGGCCCGACAGCAGTTGGTTGATCTGGTTCGCCAACGGGTCCTCCGCCTTCTTGTTGCCGTTCTCGTCGAAGCGATCCGGGAGTACTTCCACCTCCTCCGAATCCTCCCCGCGCTCATCTCTCCGGCGCTCGTGCTTCTCGTGCGTCGCTTCCGGGTCGCGGTCGCGGTCGCGGTCGCGGTCGCGGTCGCGGTCGCGGTCGCGGTCGCGGTGCGAGTCCCCATCTCGCTCTCTCTCCTTGCCACGTCGCCTGTGCCGGCGATGTCTCTTATCCTCGCTGTCGCTGCCGTGTTGGGGTTCCGCGGGATCTCCTCGTTTGGCGTCGTCTTTGCGTCGGCCTAGCTCGGGCGAATGCGTCACATTGGATTCCAGATCAAATCTCACGCGACTGGCAGACCTTGCGCGAGGCGTGCTTACACCATCTGCAAAGAACTCAGTCAGAACAATCAAATACACTTAATACCTCAAAAACGAGACTCCCGGGACGTACCCGCTGCCCGAGACTCGCGCTCATTGTCAACTTCGCTGGGCGCACTCACATTCTCAGGATCTGGTCTGCCTCTGCCTCTCTGATCGTAGCCAGGATCCTGGGGTCCATATCGCGCGTCACCGGCGAAGTTCTCGTTCCGGTATGCATGTCCTGGATTCGCGTCGCCATCACCATATGCATCATGTCCGTAGGGATGTTGTTGAGGAGGCTGGTTAGCCCACTCCGCTGGATTATATGCAGGATACGAGTTTGGCGACGATTGAGCATGAGCGTAGGGATCGTCTTGTGCCTGCTCTCCAGTAGGTGGCGGCGGGAAATAGTTACTTGTTGGATATGCGGGTTGTTGCTGGCCGAAGGGAACGTTTTGGTAGTTGTTAGGGTTGTATGCTGCACCCTGGTCGACCATTGGGGGCGGCGGACTGTATGGCTCGTCGCCGTAGCCCGGTCCCGGAGGGGGCGGTCCCTCACGATCGTAATAGTCATCTTCTTCTCCTACACCCACAAGTCAGTCATCATCCAAGGGCCGAAGGCGTGAAGACTTACTTCTTCTCTCCCGGTCAGCTCTGCTGCGCTCACGACGCCTGCCAAGCTCATGAGCGGCCACGCCAGCAGGGCCAGCAGCAGCCCCCATCTCAGCAAGGTTGCGTCCGCGGGAGTGGCTTCTGTCACGGCGTCGTCTCGTGTCGGGGCTGCTCCCGCTGCTGCCACCACGGCGACGATAGAGAGCTGGCTCTTCGTCGCTGTATTGGCCGTGGCGCTCGTCAGGATAGATCGGATCGTGACCGTAAGCTATCAAACCCGGACCGTCAACACTCCTCCTGTCCTCCTCTGGGTATGGAGCTGGGACGGACCTACTCCTTGACCGGCTTCGGCTGTGCCGTCGCCTCCCCCTGCCCATTTCATCTTCAATGATGGCGTCCTTCTTGGCCTCTTTGTTGGCCTTGTTCTTCTCGTACAGCCCGGCAAGTGCAGCTCCTCCAAGACCAGCAGCAGCAATCGGCACACCTTGTCGAACACGAGACTTACTACGCTCTCTTCCTCCGCGGCTGCGCGAACGAACCCTCTCCCAGATACCGGCAGCCGCAGCAGAGGCAAGACCTGCTTGCGCAATGCGACGGTTGCGGTGGTCTGGATCGCGATGCTCTGACGTCTGTCGATCGGTTCGGTCGTCGTCCGAGAAATACCCGCTGCCAACACTGTGTCTGCGTCTGCGTGACCGGCTTCGCCGGCGACCACCTTCATTAACAATGACCGTCTCCTTCTTGTCATTACGGTTCTTGATCGCATATCCAGCGAGCGCAGCCACTCCAGCAACGGCGGCAAGACCGCCCAGCTTCTGAGCACGTGACAGATCCTGGAGGTTCTGGAGTGGACCGCCGCCGCCGTCCTGAGAGCGGGAACGGGAACGGCGCTTGCGCCTGTGCTGTCGCTCGCGGTCTCGCTCACGGTCGCCACTACGCGACCTGCTGCTCGACCCACGTCTGAATCTGCTCATGCTTCGAACCCGTGTGAGTGCTTCGGCGCCCAGAGCTCCTACAGCTGCACCTCCCAGAGCGCTGCGCCCGCGTCCGCTAACGGGCTCACCGTTGCTCTTCCGGTGGTGTCTCAAGATCTCTGCAGCGCCAAGGCCAGCAATCGCTCCTTCGGCCAGATGGCGCTTGTGGCGCGGATCTCTGTCGTCACCGCCGCGGCCGTTGGTCTCACGACGGACGTATTCGTAGCTGTCGTCGCTGCTGTAGTTGGATGCGCTGTCACGAGGCCGAATCTCCGTCTTACGTTCGTAGCTATCGCTTCGTCTTCTGCGCTCCACCACACGGCGTTCGTAGAAGTAGTCCTCTTCAGGCTGTTTCTGAGGCTGTGGCGTAGGTTCTTCTGGCGTTGGCTCCGGGTCGGGCTCCGCCTCCGGCTCCGGCTCCGGCTCCTTTCTAACAAGCGAACGACTCTCGTCTCGAGATTCGTCAATGTCCTTGCGTTCGATGAATTCGTAGCGGGGCTCCTCCCGGCGGATGATGATCTTTTGAGGTTCCCGGCGCTCTTCCCGAATAATGATGGGTGCCTGAGGCGCAGACTCGCGAATGATGATGGGCTGTGGCTGAGCGAAGTATTCGGTGCTCTTGCTGTACCTTTCGAGATCGTAGGGTCGCTCACGCTGCGGGGACCAGGAGCGGTCTCGCTCGAAACGGAATTCGCGCACGCGCTCGGGCGAAGGCGGGGAGGGTGCTCGTGCAATCTCCGTGTCTCGCTCTACCACACGAAACTCGCTCCGGGGGCGCTCGTAGTCGCTGTCGCGCTCTACCACGCGGTACTTGATGTCTCGCCGGGGCGGATCTGCCGAGCGCTCGGACCGCTTCTCGATGAAACGGAAATCTAGCTCGTCTCTTTCGCGCGAGGGCTCGTATCTCCGCTCGGTGAACTTCCACTCCACGTCGTCGTCGTGTGAGCGGTGAGTCGTGTGGTGGCTGTAGTGGCTGCGCGGAGGTGGAGGCGGATCGTCACGGCGTTCTCGCTTGATGACGATCTTGTCCTGGACTTGGTCGTCTTCCTGGTGGACAGCGCGGGTGATGGACTCGGGAACCTGATACCGCTTGACGGTGGTATAGGTGCGGCGGGGCGGCTCCTCTTCATAGTCGCGCTCGATATCGCGCTCGCGATAGACGGTGCGAGTGCCTCTGGTCGACATGGCGCCGACGGTCAGGCTGTCGCCCGGGTAAGCGTAGGAGGAGCTGGCGGGGCGAGTGTATTCCGGTCAGAACAGAAGCAGGTCTCAGGCTGGGGTAGAATGGAGGTTTCTGAAGGACGGGCCGGGGCGAAAGGCTGGGAGGCTGGCGGCGGGTGTAGGTGCTGTGAGTGGGTGAGGTGGTTGTCGCTGTCAGCGGGGTTGCGCGTGCACTGCGAGGTGGAGGGAGTAAGGTAAGGTATGTGGGTGCAGCGCTGCTCGCGTGGCTCATCAGCCGATGACGAGCGAAGGCGAGGTGCAGGCAGCGTGTGCGACGCGAGGGCGCGAGTGCGCGAGTGCGAGGTGCTGCGGCCGTTGTGGTGGAGGAGGAGGGGAGGAAGGTGGCAGTGAGGGTCGCCGGTGAAGGGGCAGGCAGGCAGGCAGGCAGGCAGGCAGGCAGGCAGGCAGGCAGGCAGGCAGGTGCAGTGTGCTCCGTGAGTCGAGTGACCAGCCTCTCGTGTCGGATGGAAGCAGCGGTGCAATAATGTGCAATGGACAGTGCAGTGAGATGGGGATGCCGGTTGGCGTCAGGTTGGCCGCCCGCAACTGCCTCTCCCACTCTCCCACTCTCACGCTCTTGTCTCGTCTCTGTCTCTCGCCGACTCGTGCATGGGGAAGTCGCGATGACGTTCGAATGTCCGTGCGTTTCTCGGCTCCCACTCCACACTCCAACCGCCCCGCCCGAAAGCGAGAATGTACTCCGATGATGCCGTCACGGTCGTGTGTCCGGAATGATATTCCGTCAAATAACAATGTCAAGCAGACAACAGCAACATTGCAGTGAAGAAGACGTTCCGAGTTCGCCGGAAGAACTGGAAGGCGCATCATCCAGCGGCAGTCATCGCCGTCGTTCGACCATGATTCGACATGTGCCAGGCACCTTCCCTGTGTTCCTCTCTCCTCATGCAATGTGACGCACCTCGCGTGCACCACACACGCCACGCCTCAACCTCCCCCATTCCTTCATTCGCACGGTTTCGGTTTCAGAAGCGCCATCCTGGCCAAATCCCTCCAGCTGCATTCGAAGCGCACACTACTCCTCCTCACAGCTCAACTGCAGCTCTCGGAGCCCAAGATATGACGCCCAAGCTGCATTCTTTTCACCCTCTGAGTCCACGAGATCCCGCTCACGTGATCCTGACATCCGGGAGCTCCCTGTTGTTGATGTTGGGTAGGTACCCAGTCGCTCCTTCCCAACAGGGTAAGTGCCATGCTTCGAATCTCGACGACACGCCTTGGAGGGGAAGGTAGTGTGGTAGGAGGGGGAGATAAGGAGATCGAGCCCAGCAGTCCTTTGCCCCGCCTGAAGCCCCTGTCGCACCTCATATCACATGAGAGCTCGTAGTGGGAGCTTGCTACCTCAGTTCAGAGCGAATGTACTGGAAGTCTTCCAGCATTGACTTCATAGAGGAGGAGCCTGGTGCAATCAGCCGGCTCATACCACCTCTCGATCCCTCTTCCAACTGATGGCTGAGCCTCCCCTTTCGGCGTGCGCATCTCCACACACGGACGTACAGGTCCACTCGCCATCTTCTTGCTCTTCGCCATCTTCCTCAATGATGACCGGCAGGACGCGAGAGTACTTCCTCTCCCGAATCTCTCTCCGTCCAAAGGCAACCTGACAAATCACGACCCCCCATTCACACTACCTCACCGACGCCCTGCGCTTCTCCCAAAAACCCACCTCTAAACCTCGCGAGCATTTCCATTTCCAGAAAACCTCCCTGTCATGTCCTGTCCTGTTCAGACTTCCCAGCCCCCAGGTCAGACTGCACGACGAGCGAGGAAGGAAACCGCTCACCCGCAAGCACCACCACACCACCCAGTCAGCCAGGAACCAGGACCGGCCAGTCAGCAAGCACCCTACCTTACCTACCTAGTATCCTTCAACCCCCTATCTATCTATCACAGAGGAGCCGAGGCACGATGCTCGCGAGCTGTAAGGTATGTAGTAAGGTATCTTATCTCCCAGATCCAGAACCCGACGGACTGGGCGAGTCCATTCATGGAAGCAGAACTGTGAAGAAACCCGCGCTGCATTGGGGAGACTTCGCCGGGGTGTCTGTCCCGTTCGAACTGGGTGTGTGTCTTTCTCTCTCTCTCTCTCTCTCTCTCGGAGACTACAGGGGAACTGTTATTGTTTAGACACGCAGCCCGCGCGCGGGTTCAGGGAGGAAGAGTAATCATAAGTGCTACATACGAAATCATATCTTCTAGAGATCCAAGGCACGATGTGACGCTGTAGAAGAGTTCGTCCAACGACAGATATTGCTTACGTGCCACGCTTACGGGAGATTTGAAAAACAGG